>JAOYMU010000098.1:5003625-5020196 GCA_025802295.1 Psammodynastes pulverulentus
GGGGACAGGGACTGGCTAGTGCTAAGTGCTTACCTTTGTTTCAGGTGAGCAGGAAGGGGTTGACCTGACCACATAGCCAGAAGACTATAGATAGGGAATGGGCATGGCATGGGTGGGAGCAAGTGACCGGTGACCGGGTCCAAAAGGTGGGATTGGGGCATGGGTTTATAGGTTCCGAGAACTCGTTCACATGGGCCTTAGTACTTCTCGGGAGGTCTCCAGAGGTACTAAGATTTCACCACTGTTCTGATTGATTGGTTTCTTCTTTTTCAGGGTGTTACAGAAGGCTATAATGGGACCATTTTTGCCTATGGGCAGACAGGCAGTGGGAAATCCTTTACAATGCAAGGAATTCTGGACCCATCTTCCCAGAAGGGTATCATTCCCAGAGCCTTTGAACATTTGTTTGAGAGTGTGCAGGTATATCACTGATAAAAAATATATACAAAAGCAAATATCTAGTTGTTGTTTAGACAACTGATTCTTCTGTATTTCTTCTTCCAGAAACTCCAATTCAAGAACTTTGTGTGCTTCATTAAGGGACTAGCTTATCTCAGCCATTATAGTTTAGCTACTGTGGGTTCATGTGCTCTTATATTCTCATGGGTGTGTTGATTTCCATCACTGCATAAGATTAAGATTCTATCCAATGGACCAACCAGTCCACCTACTCTCTTACAGATAGGTGTTAGCAGTCTTTCACTGCAGAAACATTAAAGAGAGATCCTGAACAACACAAGCATGAGTTAGATTTAGTAACATTTAATATAATCCATTTTTAAAGAGAATATTATTTATTAGTGATGTTCCCCTACTGATACTCATATAACTATATACTAAAATATGACTGAACTCATTCATACAATAGTGAAGGCTCAGGATATAATACAATTCTCCTAAAGTCAACAGTGGCATTATGTGTTTGTGTCTGTACACATACATATATACAAGTGTGTGTTTGTATATGTGTAATTAATATAATATGTTGAGACGTGATATTTGTGATTACATAAATTAAAAATAAATTTCAAACCCTAATAATCATTGTATGATGATACACTTCAACAAGCAGTTTTAGCTGTAACTTCTATCAAGAACGTTTGCACAGGTCTTATTAAAAGAGCACTAAAAAAATGTTATACCACGCTGTTGTATAACATCTATTTGTGTATAAGAAACCTTCCTAAAGCTCCATGTTAGTTCACATGAAATACCCTCTTTAAATGCTGTTATCTGACATTTATTCATATTTTATTCTCAGTGGGTGCTATTCTTGTTTATTTTCAAAATATTAAGGACAATGTCTTGAGAGATTGTAGATGAGCTTCAACTTATTAAAAACATTCCTCCAATATATTTTTGTGCATTTCCAAGTCATTTTTTTACTCTTTTATTTATACCTTTTTTTTTGAAATTAGATTTTCTGCCTTGGGCACCTTGAACTAGGGCTGCAGGAGGATTCATTACACAAAATAAATAATTAAAATTCTAGAAGTAAATGGTGACTAAAGGTATGATATCTTTCCAATGATAGAAAAAAGATAAGAGCTCTGTTAAAGAACTTCCTCCCTCCAAACATGTATGCACACACAGTGTGAGCTAACATATTTTAGAAGGTATCAATAATGTATGTTGCCTTGGCAATACTGGAATAAATAATGAATAAATAAGAAAGTAGTATTAATAATGTTGTAATTTATAAGCCATTTTCTTGACATCCTGTGTGCAGAGTTCCAGATGGTTGGAGTACAACTCAGTCTCAGATTCTATTAAAATAGGATCCACCTATGTATCTATGGGAAGTAAATCCCCCACCAAATAAATTTTCAGACTGGAAATCTAAGAAATGTTTTTTCCTTTTATTTTTTTATAGTGTGCAGAAAACACCAAGTTTTTGGTGAGAGCCTCTTACCTGGAGATCTATAATGAAGAAATCAGAGACCTCCTGGGTCCAAACACCAAGCAGAAACTGGAGGTGAGGACAACAGACTAACAGGGCAAGAACTTAGTATGAAGTAAGTCAAACAACCCAACAATGCCAGAAATTTAAGCTCTAACAATTCAGTGTGAGCAAAAGAAACTATGTCAAGAATGTATGTTATACAACGAAAAATTTATTAGTGACATGAAAAAAAAAATGAGACAGGTTAGCCAAATAAGTAACACATCGAATTAAGCAATAAATCAGGGTGATCAATTTCTCTGTTCTGAAGGGACAAATTCTTGAACATTCTGGGTTCTGATATCTCTCCCACCAGTTAAAATTAAGATAGGCCAAATTTCTGCATGTCTATTTTGATGTATGTTTTCCTAGAATGGGGAAATGGTTAGCGTAGATAAACAACTTTCTGATCGGGACAAATTGATGTGTTGGTTAGAGAAAAGACAATAACTATGTTTATTTCTGTTAGAAACCTCTTATAGACTTTTTGTTTAAAACAGAAAAAAATGAATTTATGGTTTTGATGATTAGATGAGATATAGAAAGAAGAGTCATGATGTAACTTAGGGAAAGAGGTAAATCTACAATTGTATCTGTAACTGCAGTAAAGACGATCAAAAATCATTACTGTATCTTTTTTCTTTTCTATTTTTCTTTTTGTTTTTCTTTCTTGTGCTTTTAGCATTTTTTAAATTTCTTTTCCTTTTTCTTACCTTATATTAGTTTGTATTAGTTTCTATCTTTGTTTTTAAATGTTTTAATAAAATTATATAAAAAAGGAGAATTTATCCCTTCGGATACTCAGTAGCAGGACATTCATTTCGTAGTAAATCACCATTATATTATACTGTATTGTATATTCAAGACCTTCCTTGTGGTAGATTACACCTTGATCCTCTAGTAGCAGTGTGGAAGGCTACTGTTATTTTGAGGAGTTTGGTGACATGCTCTGATTTCTCCTTCATATATTAAAAAAGTTTAAAAGTGCAGAGCTCATTCTGAGCTAGTCTGCTTGTTTTTCACTCTTGCTGACTGAACGAAGGTGAAGAGGTGGGGGATCTTCATGTGGTTTCAAAGCTTTTCTCACCTTGAATGTCTCAAACATTCAATTCCCATCCCAGAATCACGTGCCTGGCAGGTCCTGCGGTCTCTTGACCATAGCAAGGCCATGAAATCAAAATGCCAAGTTTTGGTAAAAATTGTTGAGTTGCTGTTTCTTTGTTGGAGGCTTCCACATGAAACCCAGTAATGTACTGTGAAAACTGGATGCCCTTGGAGTATCTCTGCTGGAGCTCCTGGCAGCTTATAAGAGAATTGGGTATCATCTTGCTTTGTATGTGTGCTTTTTTATGTTATGCTTGAACTAACAATAAAACTTAAATCCCTTTATTCACTTTGTGCTAATTGTATTCAAAATATCCAATTGCCTGGACACTTGATTACTGCCCTAAAACTTGATAAAACAGAGTTTCTGGTCATTTCTTAGTCTATACAGTTCTCTGCAGCCTTCATTGTAATTGTTGCTCTAATGACCCTCCTTGCAGCTGAAAGAGCATCCAGAGAAAGGGGTGTATGTGAAGGGTCTTTCACAGCACACAGTACATAGTATCACCCAGTGCGAGCGCATCATGGAGACAGGCTGGAAAAATCGTGCAGTGGGCTATACCTTGATGAACAAGGACTCCTCACGTTCCCATTCTATCTTCACCATCAATATGGAAATCTACGTTGTAGGTAAAAATGAAATGTAGATGGGTAAGGAGGTGGGTTGGGATAGCATATAGCAGATTTCTGGATCTCTGCTGGTGAATCAGGGAGACAATATTTTTTAAAATTCCTATGAAATTGAAATCATGCTGCACAATTGATCTGTGGAAGTTGTATACAGGTTGGGCTGCCACAAGCATGTTTTCTTCTAAGCAATAAAACAGCTACCTATAAGGATAGTGCATAGTGGAACATATGAAATCTTTATGGAGATTATTGATTACAAATCTTAAAATCATGCTCCTGATTCTCTTATAGTATCATAGATGACTTGTGCTTAGCTGCTTCATGTCATTTATTCCTATTCAGGTTATCATTGGTTTCATATAGTTAAGGCAAAATTTATTTTAGTCATATTTTGTTGAACAACTAATAGAAACCTAATTCACATGTAATACTAAACCAAAATCACTTTGTCTGATGTGTGTTACCAAGGAAACTACATCATATTTTAATGTAACTTTTTGAAGCGCGAGCTATTCAGTTTGCCATTTTACACATCTGAGTTATTTTTAATGACATGTAACTTTTCTTTTATCTTGTTTAACGTTCATTTTTGTTCTATACCTCCCAGAGTCACATTGGTTGAGTTGGATAGCCATATAAATGTTTAAAATAAACAAATAGACATTTCCTTTATACCAGGGGTCTCCAACCTTTCAGACCTCAGGGACCACCAAATTCATAATTTTAAATCCCATGGACCACTAATAGGAATCCAATGCACCACTCGCTGAGGCACCTGGACTCACAGTGACAGGATGAGGTCCTTCATGCACTTAGCTTGGCCACCTGTTTCAGCAACCTTAAACACTCAAAGAGCCATTTGGACCCGTTTCCCACAGAAAACAAAACATCGGGATATCTCATCTCTCCCTCTCCCTCTCTCTCTCCCCCTCTCTCTCTCCCTCTCTCTCCCCCCCACTTTGTTTCTCTCTCTCTCATCTCTCTCTCATCTGTCTGTCTCCCTTTCGCCTTCTCTCTCTCATCTCTCCCTCTCATCTCTCTCTTTCTCTCTCTCATCTCTCTCTCTCTTTCCTCTCTCTCTCTGTCTCCCCCTCTCATCTTTCAGCTCTAGTCACAGGACTGGCTCATTGGTCATTTTGGAGCAGTTCCTCCACCTGGGTATGCTGCGGACCATCAAAATTTCTCACGGACCATCAGTGGTCCCTGGACCACTAGTTGGAGACCTCTGCTTTATACAATTTAATGTAGAGGAACATTGTAATAGAAGAATGGAGTGTGCTAGTCCATTCAAGCACTTCATCACTTTATTATGTGATTTTATTCTTGAGTAGATGTGATCCACATGGTTCAGTTTTTGAAATGCCTGAAAACCTGCTTTCTGACACCTGAAATGAACAGAAATAATGTTCTTATCACTGGCAGAGAAAGTACACATTCCTTACATTTTAGAGCAGCCTTTCTGAATCTGACACCTGTTAAATGAGGTTGGACTGTAACATATGAGCTAACAACCTTATTGTCTGGGAAGTCTGGGAGATACAGTCCCAGGTAGTCTGAAGAACGTCAGATTGGTGAAGGCTACAATGTACAATTTAAGAGTTACTTTCTCTTTCAAGAACTTTGATGAACTCAGATTCATTATTTTTATGCAGATGAGAGAGGTCAAGATCATCTGAGGGCTTCAAAGCTGAACCTGGTAGATCTTGCCGGGAGTGAGAGGCAGTCCAAAACTGGAGCTGTTGGTGAACGCCTCAAAGAGGCCACCAAAATCAACCTGTCTCTCTCAGCACTTGGCAATGTGATCTCAGCCCTGGCAGATGGAAGATGTAGGCATATCCCTTACCGAGACTCCAAACTGACTCGGGTGCTGCAGGACTCTCTTGGAGGTAACACCAAGACACTTATGGTGGCATGCTTGTCTCCTGCTGACAACAATTACGATGAGACTCTTAGCAGTTTGCGCTACGCCCACCGAGCCAAGAACATCCGCAACAAGCCTCGCATCAATGAGGACCCTAAAGATGCTCTCCTGAGAGAGTATCAGGAGGAGATCAAGCATTTGAAAGCTGTCTTGGCTCAGCAGATGAACCTGAATAACTTACAAGGTAGGGCCCATTTAGATGGTGATGGCACAATTGTCTGGTGATGTTGCTTAGTTTGGGTAATGAAACGTCTGCAAAAAAGGAACCAAGCTCAGAGAGCACCAAGGACCTCTCAATTTCATTAGTTCTTTGGGTTGGTTTGCTTGAAAAAGAGTTTATCTGTTTCAATAATGACAGTCATTGCATTATTATAAAGGGGACACCACCCACTTTCCTGTTAATTGTCTGACAAGTGAACGGAAAAATTAAGAATATGTTCACACAAGTTGCATGCAATGACTAGAGATGCAAGGGCTCCAGAGGAACAGAATGGAAAATGTTTTGAAGGAATAAGAACACTGGATATATTTTCCTATTTATTTCCAAGGACATTTCTTCTTGATTGTTTTGTTTTCAAATGATAGAATGTGTGTCACTTGTAGCCTCAGATTTCCATCCTTGATATCTCCAAGAAAAAGATAAAATCAAATGATATTATCCTGATCTTGCCACTCTTAACAACTGAGATCTAATTCAACAAATTTCATTGAACCAACATTTAGAATCTGCTACACAAACATAGTACTTTTTACACAGATATCCAGGCATAATTTATCCAAAGATAAATACATTGATAAATCCCAATTTTTGGAATACAGTTCAGCAATCCCTTAGCTTATTTCAACTTTAACTTTTCCCAAGAAACTACTGTAGTTCACCCTAGTAATAACATCTAACCAATAAAGAATTCCCAGTGAGGGTAATCTTAATAAGTGCACTAGAGTTCCTTTGTGTTTATTGCATCTCAAGCATAGAAAGGATAACAGCTAATTTCTTTTTTAACATACTTTGGGGAATCTACTTTCAAAAGTATTTTTTCTGACTTTGTTCTTCGATGCCCTTAATGCTGGCAAACCATTTTTCCATGATGCACTGATATTTTTAATAATATCTTAAAATGGTGGGGAGAAAATGGCATTTTCCCAAGAATTTAGTACTTGTATTGTAAATTCTGGGAAATCATGCTTTTTCTCAAACTGTGGTTACAAAATCTAGATTGCCTGTGGCAGCTAAATACAACCACATATTTCCCACGCTAAAATAATGAGAGAAACCAAATGTTGAAAGTTCATCTATCCAGATTTAAAGTTGACAGTATCCAACCCTTAGAAGTGCTGGTAGTTTCAATCATTATAAAATAATTAGTAGAATAATCTTGTGCCAGGACCATTTTCAAACCATCTTGGGTTTATCTGCACTGTGTGATTACCTGGTTGCCAGAATGGACCAGTAGCCATTTCTAAGGTCAAGAGCAAGCAATGGCACTCTATATAACATCTCCCGTTGCAAATTTGACCTCTTGAAGTGGGATTTTTTTTCTCTGCAGTTTTAAAGCACTCCATTTCCCCACCTAATATTTTGAATGCTCCTGGCCATTCTACTTTCTTGCAAGATAACCGCAGCATACATTGATTAATTAACAAAATTAAGAATGCCCATTGAACTGAATAGGGGATTACTATGGTCTCTAATATCCTTTAGAGTTACTTTTAACAGGAAAGTTATAATAGCACGAAGGTTAAAATGTTTGCCTTCTGAATAGAAAGTCATTAGGTCAAAACCCAGCAGAAACCTCAAAATAAACTTACTATTTTTCTTTGGATTATCTTTCTCTCATGCTTTTATTTTTTAATAAATTCATGAGTACAGCATTTTATTCCTTTTTTTTAATTCACTGCAGCTCATGGGGAAAAAATGTAATGCTTGCTTAAAGCAAATTTCAGCCGAGTTTCAAGCAACAACCAGCCAATTAAAAGTTAAGTGTTATAACCATTGTGCTATTACAGTAATCCTGATAACTGTAAAACTCTAGAAAATATAAAGAGAACAACAGGACAATAAAAAGGAATTTTAATTTTTGTTGATTGCTGTGCTTATATATACGTACACTTCAATGCTTTTAATTCTCACTATTCAATTCAATTGGTAGACATATATAAACATATATATATATGTTTATATATGTCTACATATATATATGTCGACATATATATATGTCTAGGATATATATATATATGTGTATATCCTAGAAGACTTGCTCTCGGGAAGTAAATTGATTGGTCATTGCTTTTCTGAATCAGAAAAGCAGGGATGGAAGAGCAGTGGAAGAATTGTGGGGTAGGAGGACATAGCAACCTGCCATCCAAGCTGAATTCCTTGCAAACTGCTGCCCAAGTGTCTCAGCATTAAACCAGCATGAGCACAGGACAGGAGCAACTGAAGAGTTCAGTGTGGATAAGCCGCTAAGATATGCTGCTTTTTAGTTACAGTATTTCCTTCCTTCCTTAGTGGAATGTCCTCACTTGTTACCTCCTGAGGTTGTTCGACCTGAGGACAAGCTAGAACTTGCTCCTGAGTTCCTGCCAGATGTTGAGAAAGAGAAGCAACTAATCCGAGAAGTAAGTTGGCCATGTGCTCTGAACACGGGTACAGGAAGGGAATTCTGCGCTAAAGTTTTCCACAATCTGATCTTCTAGATAGGTTAATTCACACATAAGCTCCATGGCAGATTGAGAGCCTTAGAGGTTTCCTAGTACAGGTAGCCTGTTAACTGGCTTTTAGGGAATAACAAATCATGAGGCTCTTTCCCTTTGAAAACACACATTTTGGATTGATTCATTAAAGAAGTGTGTGTGGGTGTATGTAAGGCTTCTACATGAGCCTGAAAAAAAGATGCTGCTACTTTAGGAGTTTCTCTTTTTTTCTGGGATCCTAAAGATAAAAGTGATGGTGTTAATAACCTTCCCTGGGAAATATTTTCTGAAGATAGCATTATCTCTGAAAACAATTTCCCTTTTGATCTCAGCTATCTGTTTTTGTTTGTGAACTTCAAGATGTGGCAGTTTGAGAAAACAATAGGCACAACCAAGAAAGAAGGGGCTTCTGAAAGTTTGTTCACTGGTTTTTTTTTTTACCGTTTTAACATAATTAAGGCATTGTTAACTATTTGTGGACATTGGCTGATGCTAGTTTTCCAGAAATAACTTATAATTTACAGCCCTGGAGAATCAAAATGGTTTCCATCCAAAATTAATGAGGGCTAATCCCACTTAGCTTTCTAGGTTACCCAAAACTGCATCTGCTAAGGCCACAAAACTGAGCTTCTATAAAATCCTCCGCAAATAAGGCATCCACTAAATAAATTGGAATGCAAGTCTGTAATTCCTGTTCTTTGCCTAAAAAATTTAAAGGCCCTGCCAGTCACAAACACATTCCCTAGAACAGTGGTGTCAAACTTGCATCGTCACGGTGGCGTCACGTGACATATCAGGACTTCCCCCCCTTCGCTAAACCAGGTGTCATGGCCGGTGCATGACGCATCTGGCCTGCGGGTCAGGAGTTTGACAACCCTGCCCTAAAAGGTAAGGTAGTCTAGAGGTTTTTTTAATTATTATTTATTTTAATTAAATTTTCTGTATATGCCACCCATCTCTTTCTTCAAAGCAACTCTGAGTGGTTCAAAGATGCATTACAATAGATTGCCTTGGCTAATATTCCTGTCATTTTCAGGAGTATGAGGAGAAGCTGGCCCAGTTGAAGGCGGAATATGAAGCTGAACAAGAGTCACGTTTCCGGCTCGAGGAAGACATCAGTGCCTTGAGGAATGCTTATGATCTGAAGTTCCACACTGTGGAAGAAAGTGTCAGGAAAGAAGTGGGGACAAGTGGAACAGGTACATGTGAAAGGTTCTTTGGGTCTTACAAGATTGTAGGTAAGGTAGGGATCCAAAACTTGATTCTGGTTGCAGAATGTAGCCTGATTATAAAACTTATTATATCATAATTAAAATGTAAATCGTTCTTCGTTAAAAAAATATGCATAATTATTTATTACATGCCTTGATCAAGGCACAGTGTCAGTCCAAGAAATAAAATAGTTACAAAATTTCAATCAGTAAAATGAGTTCATAACAACCAATCAGTAAAATCAATATTTAGAACTGAAACAAATGCAACAACCATACATATTAAAAGAATATCCCAAAGTATTCCAGAACATGTGTGCATCTATGATTAATATAAAACTAACAATAACCTGGAAAGTACTCATATTACTCTAAGTAGGGTGAAATAACCAAGCTCCATACTAGTCAAATAAAAAGGGTCTTTAAAAACCATCACATTCGGAGAGATGAAGACAAGGAGAGAGTTGATTTCTAGATTTTCAGGCTTGAGACCTGAAATCCCAGAGCCTAGAGATTGCAATCCTGGAATGGCAAAGTAAAAGACAACCTTGCCCCACAAGGGAACAACCAGTAACCAGTTGCTCCAGTTAATTTTTATTTCTTTTACTACTGGGATCTTGTGAACCAAGATTATTCAGAGTGAAGTGCTGATGCCTAAATGGCACCAGCTATGCCTTTAGTTTTTATTCTCAGTCCTAGAGAATCTGTGGCAACTGATGTCTTGCAGGAGTTGTAGATTAAACTAGACTGCACATAAATGAAACATAACAAAATGTTAAAAAGTTACGATATTTATGTAGTTACTTACTAAGCACATCTAAATTATGTTAAAATAACTAAAATATCTTTACAATCCCCAAGGTATGTCACAACTTTTGAGCATCCCTAATGTTTGGAAATTGAAAGTTGAAAAATTTGACACGCCCTAGACCATAGAAATAAGCTAAACAAGATGGGAGTGCTGCTCCTTAGGTGGTTGAAGCTCTCAAACTTTGATCAAAAGCACTCATATAAAGCATATTACAATGTTCTATAAGTCACCTGGCTATAACCAGGATAGACTCTGGAAAGATGATCTAATGAATCAGAGTTGTTAACAGTATCTGTCTCTTCATAGAGACCTCAAAGCAGTGAGGAGGCCCAAAATGTTTGGCCCTTCAGGAAGTTTAGCTGCATTTAAAAAATGACTTTCTCAGATCAATTCCAACCGCAAAAGGTTAATAGAGCTTTCTACTCATGTTTTCTTATTTTATCTCCACCTCCTGTTTGTTCTAGAAACGGCAGAGTCAGCTGAAGCTCTTTCTGACCAAGCTCCTTCATCCCTCATCTCTGCTGCAGATACTGAATTATCAGCTAAGGTATTCTGCCAGATGGAACTCTTACGTTCTCGTTTAAAACAGCAAAGGAGGATTATTTTTATGTCATCAATACCAGAATGTTCACAAAATATTTTTAAATCAAATGGAGTAGATTTAGCAATACTGCAAGCTCTGGGGAGAGAAAAATTGGGTTTTTTAATGATTGTAATTCTTAGTGCTTCAAAATGTTATATCTTGAGGGTAATCTTAGAAAGCATTTATATAAGAATTGCTCTTTTTTTTTACAATTCATATTATTTTACAAGAAAAATTTCCTCTGAGTTCTATGCCGCAATTGCCAGCAGAATTGGAGAGTTATCTTAAAACAACATCCAACAATGCTAAATTATTGCATTAAACTAATATCAATTAGCAATGAAAGGCATTTTAATTTAAGATGGAGTAATTTATTAAACCTGTCCCCAGCCTTGCTGTTCAGGCTTTCCAACAGTGTATCTATCACCATTGTAATCAAGCCCAATGTCAGCATTTCGAGGTAGACCAGACTATGAAGCCAAAGTTATGAAAAAGTTTTATTACTTTTATTATAAGGTTACAATCAGAGAATCTTGCGAGTCTGAATGCACCCTCACCCCCTTTATCTTCAAGAGAACTTAGGTAGGGCCTGGTCTTTCTCAAATTACATTTCCCCCTTGGACTCAAATTTCTTTTGTCTGTCTGTTGTCTTGGTTGCAGTTCTTAACGCTTGTTCCTCATGGTTATTGCTGCTGTCCTTTACATCCATCTGCCTTGCTGTTGGTCATCCTCTATCCTTCCACCTTTCAAGAGAGTTAGGTCTTTGCATACTGTGTCCCAACTTCGACACTAGTCATTTGTGCCTCAATTGAAAACTCTGGAATTATTTATTCTACAGCCTTTTGGTTTGCTTTCTTGTGCTATCCGTGGTATTCTCAAACATCTTCTTTAACACCAGAGTTTAAAAGCATCAGCGTTTATTTTTTTCCTGCCTCTTCAAAATCCAACTTTTGTTCCCACTGAGTGTCCCAAGGGAAATTATTAGCTGCACTGTTCTGATCTTTGTAGATGTAGATGCACCACAACATCAGAATATCTTTTCCACACTATTTTCTGGTCTATTTCTTGACTACTGATTTCTTGATGCTGACAGTTGGTCTTAAAGATAAGAAGCTGCCCATCATTTCAGTATCCTTCTTTGTCAGTTCTAAGGATGGTGGCAGTACCTGCTGTCTTTATTTTGATCTTTTTAATATTTAATCATAGTCATTTCTTCCTGGACTCCTCGATTTTAATGATTAGAGCTTGTAGATGATTTTTATTTTCTGCTCTTGGGGTAAAGCCATTAGCACAGTACACAAGTTATTGTTGTTTCTTTCTCCAGGTTTTAAATTGTGCACATCTTCCACCAATACCCTTAATATATATTCAGGACATATTGTAGGTTGAATAAATAAAAAAAATAATACACAGTCTTGACTTACTGTTTTGCCAATATGGAATCTTTGTTTTGCCATGGTCTGTCTTGGCTGTGGTTTCCTGTCCTGTGTATAGGTTTTACATGAGGACAATGAAATGTTCTGGCACTCCCTCTATTTTGCTAAGCATATTCCACATCTTGACATGGCCAACTCAATCCTTGTATTAATAATAATATTGGCAATTTGGTTTTTGGGTAGTCTGGTGATATCAATGCATAAGGCATCATTTTGGTTATTTGAAAGTTATTGAATATTAGCATCCTTTGATCGGCAGAAAGTAAATTATTCTCCTCCTTCATTTCTGTGCATAGTTCATATAGTTCAACTTGGCTTTTCTCTTTACTTTTTCTAACTTTGGCATTGTAGTCTCCAACCACAAGTAGCATATCTTGCTTACAAGTTCTATTTCAGATTGGACTTGACTATAACATCCATTCTTTTTTTTCCCTTCTGCATCACTGATTAGAGCATAAATTTGGACAGCCATCATATTGTACCCAAGTGCTAGCTTTGCTATATTCTTTCTGACTGTGAAAAAAATCCCAGTCTTTCTGTGTTTTTTGTGCTTTGAAATTGCATGATCCTTTGACTGAAAGTGTCCAAGTCCACTCCACGGATGCATAAGATATTAATATCTAGTTGATTTATTTCATCTTTTACTGTGTTAAGCTTCTTACATTCCATGTAAGAGTATATGGTAAAGTATAGGTTTACCAGCATCTTCTCCCACATATGTAATGATACCTTTGCTGTTGTCACTAAAGTAATCCTACACCTCCCTATAGGATAACTACCCAATGTAGGCACCTGCTTGCTTTAATTGAACAGTTGAAACTACCTTCATGTCTTAGGTATAAATACTCCCAGCATTCTTCACTCATTGCTTCCAGAAAACACACCTCTCCCACTATCCCTGATGAGGGAACATAGCAAGACTTGAGGGGGAATCAGATGTTAACCTTGTGAAATTCAATGGGACTTTTCCTCTAAGTGTATTTAGAACTGCATAATCCTAAATGTGTCTCTGGTTGCAAAAATACAGATTACTCCTAGATGGCAGCAATTCATTTGTAATGTACATTTCTCTTTGCAGCCTTCTGCTGATTCTAGTAGCTCCACCAAAGAAATCTCCATTCAAATAAATTGGACCTACTTACTAAGTGTGCATTGGTGTCACATTATGGTAATCTTGCTTATCCTTAGAAACGGAGATGAGCACCGCCCCCTAGAGCTGGAAACTACTAGCACATATGTGCGAGGGGAACCTTTATCTTTTTACTTATCCTTAATGGGGAATAAATCCAATTGAAAGAAATAATTTCTTCAAAATAAACATAAATATGTTTGTGTAATTATGCTACAATCCTAAATATAAATAACACTCAAAACAGTTTATTTCTCAGTAAATATATTAGCTTATGCTTCAAATACTGCTGACGTACATTCATATTGATCGCTGCAATGATGCCTTCCAGATATTATTTACTTCAATTTTTATCAGGCCAAGGGACCACAGGAGTTGAAGATATCTAGATTCCTTATCTCTGTGTATTTATCTATGCATTACCATAGATCAATATTGTCAGTGTAGAATGATGTCATCTAGTAGCTCTGAACTGACCTAGTTGGCAGAGGGGGAAGACGTGTGTGTCATACATTGCATATGCAGGAGGGGAGAGGCAGGGATCTTACACATCTTGAAAACGCTCCATCTTAGTCTGATTCTGATTAAACGAGCATGGTGAGGTCAATAGTTGAATGGCTTTTCAGTTTGGAGCATCTTCAACACACACGAGTGAATTGTTTGCTCTTCCGTCCTCCTTGCAGAACATTTGGGTGGGGTTGAAGTCTGACAACATCAAAACCAAGGATAATAGGAAGCAGCTGCGGTATGCTCATGTTCCAATCCGCTTTGACTTTAGACTTAATTCTACATATCTAGAAGATGGCCACTCTTGATTCATTTTGCCCCATCTTTCTTTTGGAGGCATTTTGTAAATGGGTTACCCAGATGTCTCTCAACCAGACCTAATGTATATTCCCAATTGCTGTCTCCCATGTTCTCTGGTGCTCAGGAGTCCAATGTAGAGGAATCACCTGCTTCCCCAGTGGACCAGCAAGTGAGGAAAGTTGTCCGACCAGACACACCTGGGACCGATGTAGTTGAAGATGTTCTTATACCTATGAACCAGCAGGAAGTACTTGCCAGGTCAGTATTTGAGAAGACAGACAGAATGGTGTTTATGAATGCCTCTCGTTGCTTTTTCCATCGCGTAGCACAGAGGCCGCAGATGTCAGGGGTTCTCAACGGGCCCTTCGTGGTGGAAGGATCCCCGAGTTTAGAAATGTTTTTAAAAGGCGTGCCTAAAGTTAAGATGACTCTCTGGCCTCTTAGACTGCAGATGCTAGAGCAACAGGTGGTTGGAGGAGAACAGGCCAAGAACAAAGATCTGAAGGAAAAGCATACACGTCGAAAGAAAATTGCAGATGAACGGAAGCAGCAGTTGCTGGAAGCTCTGCAGAAATCAGATGAGGACAGCAGCGATTGGGTCCTACTCAATGTCTATGACTCCATCCAGGAGGAAGTGCGAGCCAAAAGTCGATTGCTGGAAAAGATAAAGGAAAAGGTGATCTATACTTTCATTTATTTCCATTCTATTTCCATTATGAAATGGCTGAAAGTGCGCAAGTTTTAAAAGTTTCTTTTTGAAGCACTGCTTTTCAACACATAGATCAGGAGCCAGAAGCAGATTTCATTGGTCCTTATCTATGTGTTTGGGCTACACCAGTTGCACTGTTATTCTTCTCTATTTAGGCTTATTTGTTGGTTTGTTTAAGAAGCATTATGTTTTTCGTGTCCATATGTTCCTGATGCCTAGTTGTCAAGTACAAAACCACCCAGCGATGTTTCTGTATGTAAAGCCAATCTTCTGATAGCTTTTGATAAGGACAGCACATCTGTATTTTCTTCAATCTTGCAGTTCTTTTAAAGAGAAAAGCCAGCCATCTTGATTTAGATAATTGATATAAAGATGCTGTTAGTATTCCATTCGGGTGTTTTATCTTTTGGCTTTTTACATGATGCTGCATGTCCATTGTGTTACCCAGAGTGGAACATATATTCAATTGATTATAAAATAATTACTGTACTTTTACCCAACGGTTCTCTCCTTCCCAGCTGCGGGCAGCTGAGACCGAAATCAAAGATCTACAATCAGAGTTTGAACTGGAAAGGATTGATTATCTGGCCACCATCCGCCGCCAGGAGCGAGAACTCCTGCTCTTCCAGCAGCTCCTGGACCAAGTGCAGCCTCTCATACGACGGGACTGCAGTTATAGCAATTTTGATAAAATCAAGCGGGAGTCCACCTGGGATGAGGAATCAAGCTGCTGGAAAATCCCAGAGCCTGTCACTCAGAAGACCAGCCTCCCTGCAGGTAAGAGAAGCTCCAGGCACGACAGTGTCATCTGGATAGAATTGCTCCAGACTCTCAACGCAGGCAAGAAAGAACTCGCTAGACTAGGCAAATGCATTCCACCAACTTCCTGGCCTAATTCATGTAGTACAGGTAGTCCTCGACTTACAATAGTTGATTTAGTGGCCATTCGAAGTTACAATGGCACTGAAGAAAGTGACTTAAGACCATTTTTCACACTTACAACCATTTCAGCATCCCCATGGTCAAATGATCAAAATTCAGATGCTTGGCAACTGACTCATATTTATGATGGTAAAGGTGTCCCGGGGTCACATGATCACCTTTTGCGACCTTCTGACAAGCAACGTCAATGGGGAAGCCAGATTCACTTAACAACTGTATTCCTAACTTAACAACTGCAGTGATTCACTTAACAACTGTGGCAAGAAAGGTCACAATAGGGCAAAACTCACTTAAGAAATGTCTCACTTAACAGCATAAATTTTGGGTTCAATTGTGGTCGTAAATTGAGGACTACCTGTATGCTAATCCCAAATATGAACTGCCTGTCTGGATGAATGTAAACATTGAAGATTACAAGTGATTTAAGTCAATCTAGTCAGGTAGGATTTATTCAAATATTAATAATATTGATATATATATAATCATATAATCATTATATGTGCTGGAGTTTGGCCAGCCGGGCGGCGGCAAAGGCCGGGACTGCTGGCGGGCGAGTTTCTCCCTTACCTTCTTTACATCGGACGCTGCCTGCTACCCTTCTGGCCTGGGCTTAAGCCGGGCCGCCCCCTCGGCGGCTCGGCTTGAGAGGCCG
>JAOYMU010000098.1:5044238-5055896 GCA_025802295.1 Psammodynastes pulverulentus
TGACTCTGTAAACCGCTTAGAGAGGGCTGTAAAAAGCACTGATAAGCGGTATATAAATCTAAAGTGCTATTGCTACACGCAATCTCCCAGCAACACCTCCCTCTGCCTGCTGTGCTAAATAGCTCTCGATGCAGCCCATCAAGAGGAGAGGTGCTTTTTCCCGAGCAATCTGGCAGACCTCCGTTTCTCTGCCCTGCGTGCTCTGAGATCCACCACAGGAGGCAGCTCCTCCCCCTCTTCTTCACTGGTGTGCAAGCTCTCCCAAGCTGAAGCCTGCTCTGCCAGCAGTTCAGGATCAATAATTCCTGATGTGCCAGGAATTCTCACATTCTCCCTCGAGCCGGCCTCTGAGGAAGAGTCGGAGGAGTCATCCAAAGGAGACATTGCAGTAAGATGTGCTGCTTCAGTGCTTCCCCACCTCTGACTGTACGCCACAGCCAACTTGTCGTGACCAAGTCGCTGCAGGCCAACACGCTGTGGGATAAGAGTCAACACTAATATCAAAGAAAGGCTAGCAGAGAATCATTTAAAAAAGGATGCAAAAGTAAGGACAAAGGGAAATGTGAACGACAAAAGTGAAAATCATTTTTTACATTATTTTAAGTCATTCAATTGTTGAATGGTCTCATAGCGTGTTGTCCCGGGCGAGTTGCTCATGGCGAGTGGTCCTGCAGTGAGTTAGCCATGGTGAATTGGCAACAGTGAGTTGGCAGCAGCGAGTTGTCCCTTTCCACCCTGTGAATGTGTTTGCATATAGCTCAGGGGTCGGCAACCTTAAACACTCAAAGAGCCATTTGGATCCATTTCCCACAGAAAAGAAAACACTGGGAGCCCCAAAACCTACCGAGGGTTGAAAAGCTCAATAAATTGCGTGCCAGCAGGTGTCACAAATTGGTGATTGTGACACATATTTTGAGTGGCAGGGGCTGCAGCAGAGGGATGAAAGAGCCACATGTGGCTCCAGAGCCATGGATTGCTGACCTCTGGTTTAGCTCAAGGTTAAAATGCTTGGATACTAGTTTCCCAGAGCTGCAAGAAGAAAACCAAGCTCACCGAACCCCAAGACCCCTGATATAATTTGGCCAAGAAATTATGCTCAAGTGAGGAATAAAATCTGAGGTTTAAATCAAGTCACAGATTTGCCCCTACGAAACCGAACCGTGTCCACTTTGGCAGAGGCTTAGAGAAACACTCCACATTTTCATGTCCTTAAAGGAAAGCATAAGGTCTCACAATGAAGCTCATCTATCTGTTTCTTTGCTTTTGTCTTGTCCAGATGTTTTTCTTCTTCCTAGTCTAGTCTATAGCTTTACTATTCCCTGGTAGTCTCCCATGCAAATGTTATTCAAGCCCGACACTGCTTAGCTTCCAAGCCCCAAATAAGAACAAATCGGGGATCTGTCAACTCCAGGATTCTTCCCCATTAAAACACAACCAAATTAAAAATGAACAGGAGGGAAGGGAACCTAATGAATGCCAAAGGGAGTTGCTGAGGGCACATACTGGTTGCCACTGAAAACTGCAGCGCTAAAGACTTGCTTCATTTTTTCCATGGAAATAAATCTGGGCATTTAGAGAATGCAAGATTTAAGGTAGGGATTTACAAGAAAACTGTTAGGGACAAATCTGGATGCTTCATTCCTAGCAGATCCATGTTAGGAAGAAATGAAGTCTGATAGACTTACTTCCTCACTTAAAAAGAAAAGACTGCAAAAATATATCAGCTGACTGGAAGAACTCTTGAGGGTATTTAAATGTAAAAGAAAGGTAAATGGAAGACATCTCCCAGGGGATCACTTACAATGGAGAAGGTAAGTCCAATTTACCTTCCCAAATCATGTTTAATGTTTCCATCAGAAATTGTTTTCGATAAAGATTGAAACAAATTTTACCTGATATGTATATTCCTTCCTTAGATGAATTTACCTGGGCATGATTTTTAGTTTCTCTTGTTGCCTTCTTTCATTCTCTTTGACATCTGTTTTCTAAATGATCTCCCAAATAGAATAGATGCCTAGGTTTACACAAACATATATTTACTTACATTCGGGGCTTTGACTTACTATTCATTCAGCAGCCAGTTATGAAGTTATGAAGGCATCATATGGTGGTTATGACCCTTCCTCTGGAATTCCCTGCCCGGATCGTCACTTCTTCCATGCTTTATGACCGCATCACATAGCAATGGAAAGTCTGGTCACAGTCACCGTTGTAAGTTAAGAAATACCATATACTATACCTGGTAGCTAAAGACCCAGTGGCTATCTTTACACAGCGTGCTCATTTGGTTAGTTATGTGAGAGAGAGTGAAAAAGTTGTGAAAACCCAGCCCTTTTGCCGGCTCCACAATTCAGAATATCATGTGAATGCAGAAAAAGGGTTAATTCAACAAGCTATCTGGAGAGCAACAAGGGGAAGGGAACACACTCCGTGACTTTAATTCTTATTATAAACAGTTCTATGACTGCCTTAAGAGGAAGCTGGAAATCATATCCTGATGGTCTGCAGTGTGCAGCACAAGGAATTTAACACTTTTTCCTGGCACTGGCAGAACGCATTGATGCGAGAGACAGACGGGGGTCTGCTGAGAGGTTGAAGTCTAGGATTAGGGGCTTCTTCTCCCTGCTTCAGCAAAGGACGTGGGTTCATGCAACGAAAGAGCTGGATGATTATTTTGGACAAGGAGGTGACCGGCACCCAGGTAAGACAGTGGGACATTGAATAATAGACTGAGAGGACAAGTTACACAGAAGTGCTTCTCCAGCAGTTTCCAAAAAACTGCCAATTCTCATCTATATATAGAACAAGGATATTAATGCGGGTTATGTTTTATTCCTTTTGCCTTTTGGTTGGAGAAGCTTTGTGTATGTGGAGCAGTCTATGCAGGAAATAATCTATTTTGTTTATAAATATTGTGGGGGGTGGGGGTGCAAAGCTGTTTAATCTTCATGACAAAATGGAATTGAGTAATATGAAACTAATTAGTAGGAAATTAGCTTTCCATGTCCAAACAATGTGGAGGTAGGCTCAACTCTTAAAAGTGTCCTTGGCTGCATTTCCTTCCATGCCATTGCTTGTATGGTGTTGTCTTATGTGGTGTTGGTGGCAGATTGGTGATAGTGTTGATTGCTTCTCCCCAGTCCTACATCCTACAGGCTTAATTCTCTGTTCAGAAGTAGGAATTCAAAGGACAGTGAAATATTGAACCGATACCAACATTTCTACCTGAACCAGGCAGAGTCTGCCCATCTGTAACAGATGGGTTAAGGGGTACAGACTGAGAAACCATCTTTCAGGAAAGGACAAAGGAGAGGGAGCCAGGAATCTGACCTTCTCAATGACAGACCCCTCACTGAGGAATTCTACCTATCCATCCATCCTAATTGTATATCAATGAAGTTATGTTGCTCTTTCTGGAAGACCTCAAGACATTTCCTTCAAGGATTCAGGGCTGAAGATGCAAGTTAAATGGATGCAGCCAATTCAAGGAGGACTATCAATCATGTGGTTTAAATGCCAATATAATGGGTTTTATTTTGATGATTTGAACCCTTGAACCTTTGTTTTATGTGGCCTTACATGGTTTTATTTTACCTAGAGATACCTAGGTGCCTAAAAAGAGGCAGGATATAAGTTATAGTAGTGGTGCTCAACCTGTGATCTGCAGACCCTGGGAAGCTGTGATGCCATCATAGGGGATCTGCGAAGGCTTGAAGAAATGTTATGATTTAAATCTTGAATTAAGTCTTTGGGGTCCGTGACCATGGTCTATGGCCATAAAAGATATTTAAAGGAGTTCATGGTGAATAAAAGGTTGAGAACCACTAAGTTATTGGACAGCAAAAATATATATGGGATTGCTAGAGTTGAAAACAACTTGCTAGTACAATAATTAAATAAATGTCCCCTGGGTAGCAATTCTAGGTCTGTTTAGAGTTTGGTCAGTTCATTTTATAAATATGTGAAAGAGAATATCTCACATGCATAATGGAAGGCAGATATACATAATAAATTATTATTATCTGTTCATAACAATGTGAAGTCACAGCTGCCAATTCTTTAGCTAATATTCATCAAATTCTTTCCAAGGACCTAAGATGTTGTAATGCATCAGCATAGTATCTGTGCAAAATCTAAGAGTATAATCTTTTGTAATTGATAGATGGAAATTTTGTTAATGTGCAGATTAAAGGTAGTCCTCAACTTATGACCACAATTGAGACAGAAATGTATGTTGCTAAGTGAAAAACTTGTTTTCCCCCCTTTAACGACTTTTCTTGACACATTTGTTAGATGAATCACTGCAGTTGTTAAATTAGTAACAGTTGTTAAGTGAATCTGGTTTCCTCATTGATTTTGCTTGTCAGAAAGGAGAAAAAGTTGATCACTTGATGCCAGGACACTGCAATCATCATAAATGTGAGTCAGTTTTCAACTGTCTGAATTTTGATCACATAATCATGGGGATGCTGTAACGGTCATAAGTGTGAAGAATGGTCATAAGTCACTTTTTCCAATTGTGTTGTAACTTTGAACAGTCACTAAGTGAACTGTTATAAGTAGAGGACTACCTGTAATATGATTCATCTCAGAAGTCAGCTAGATGTTCAGACTGGCATTTTTATCTACATATTGAGCCCTTTCCAATTTCCAAGTCATTTCCTTTCCAGATATTGTTGCTTGATGGTGTTAAGGGTCTTGTCACAGAATGTAGGCTATTCCAAATACCCACACTGGAATTGACTGAGGGTGACTTTTTCAATGCGGGTGGTGTTCAATTGGTGTTCCAGTTGTTTTGGGGATTGCACCCCAGGCGCCTGTTACTATTGGTACAATCATTTTATTTGCAGGTCTTTGAATTTTGCAATTTTTTCCCTTTTGTATTCTGTTATTTCCAGATGCTATCCACCACTCAGACTTCATTGTCATTATCATTATTATGATTTTAAAAAGAGATTTTGCACTGAATCTTATTTCAGATGAGTCGCAACATACTATAATTTGTTTTCCGTTGCTTTTTTCATGGGGTTGAGAGAAAATGGTTGGCCCGAAAGTCATGTAGCTGGATTCATGCCTAAGGCAGACTAAATCAAAAGGTCTCTTAGTTTCAAACCCACTGCCTTTCACCACACTGCCAGATTGTCTTTTGTTTAAGAAGTATCTTTACTTAAAGTCATCCCATTCCCATGTAAAATCTTGGAAGGAAAAATTCAGTTCCAAGAAAATGATACTCTGTATGTGCTTTACAGGAATAATGTGGTTTTTTAAAACACTTTCTCATTATCAATACACACTCTGTAGTAGGGGCTCACAAGCACCCTCTTTTGACAAGCAAAATCTGATTGTTTAATACAATTTGAATTCATTTCAAATTTGTGGAGTCCTCGGCGCTCTTCAAGCTTGGTTGTTTTCTTTTGCAGATGTTTCATTAACAAACTAGGTAACATCATGAGTTCTAGTAGGGAGTGGAGTTTGCTCTCATTTTATATACATACATGCATACATATACCGTAAAGTTCAACCCAACAAATATTCTCGTCTATCAATTCAAATTTATTATAGCCCTAAAGCCAGATTAGTCATGCCGGCCACATGACCACGGAGACATCTTTGGACAGTGCTGACTCTTCAGCTTTGAAACGGAGATGAGCACTGCCCCCTAGAGTCGGGAACAACTAGCACATATGTGCAAGGGGAACCTTTACCTTTACCTTTATACATAAGCTATATATCCTGAAGAGCCTACTATCAGATGATACATTAAACTTACAGGGCTTTTTTCTGTTTTCATAAATCTGATACAAAGAAAATGCATCACTCTAAAAATATTGAATTCCAGCCCAAATTCATGTTTTGCCAATTGCCATTCACATTTTATAATCTGAATAGAGAAGTAAAGGTTTTATTCAGATTTCACACTACTTCCACTTTAACATTCAGATGCTTCACATGTGATAGACCTGAATACTGATAGGGATCATGAACTACCACTGCACATTATATCAAATACAGCCTAGCCTAAACATTATTGCATACCAAGAATCAAATATCACAAAATACACAACATTGAAATAAAATAGCCTTATAAGATTTTTTTTTTAAATTTATTCTTAAATTTATTGGCCACTCATCTTACCACAGGGTAATTCTTATTATAAGATCAGCTTGTTGCTGTCTTGCCACGCTTATTCAGTAGACAAAAGAGGGATGCTAAATACTGATGCTGTCTGTGATATAGTCTGTCTCAAGCAAGCTTACCATATTCAAGAATTGCGGGGGAAACCCAGGAGGAAGAAACAACACAATTGGTAAAAGAATTATGGGGAAGATTAAGCAACCCTCACTGAGTGATGTTTTGCCTTGTTTTAGAAAACCTTCCCACTCTACTATGTTGCCTCAAGAAATGTAGGTTCAGTGACAGATGCTTGACAAGGCAAAGGTGTGGCTTCGCCTTTAGGAAGGTATTTCAAACTCCAGAGAATAGCTGGCAATAGATAAACATTCATGGCTTCTTCTGTAGCCACTTATGCTAATGAAATGATTTGTAAATATCATCAAATATTAAGCATGCAAGACAACCATCTACTAAAAAGCAAAAGGTCAGCTCTTCGTGGCTTTCCAAAAAGCCAAGAAGATGGATTCTGCCAGTTCTCATGGGGAAGGGAATTCTATAATGGCAAGGGCTGTTTCAATAAGAGCCATGGTGGTGCAGTGGTTAGAGTGCAGTACTGCAGGTTACTTCTGCTACCTGCCCGCTGCCTGCAATTTGGCAATTCAAATCTCACCAGGCTCAAGGTTGACTCAGCCTTCCATCCTTCCAAGGTTGTAAAATGAGGACCCAGATTGTTGATGGCAATAAGCTGACTCTGTAAACGGCTTAGAAAGGGCTGTAAAGCACTGTGAAGCGGTATATAAGTCTAAATGCTACTGCTATTGCTATGCTATACTTCCTTGACCCACTGGATGCAACAACTGAGGGAAGGGAATTGGATTGTCCCACTCTACCTAACCTAGTGGGATGGGCAGATTACTTGGCCCTGTGCCAAGTGGGGATTTAAAGATAATAACAGCACCTTGAATTCCATCTGTACAGCAACTGGGAGCTAGTGCAGCTCACAAAGCAATGGTATGGGCAAACAGAGAAGTGCTCAAATCCTGCATGTTGCTGTTTTCTGAAGCAACTACAATTTCCTGATGATCTTCTAGGCAGCCCTATGTACAGTGCATTGCAATGGTCTGACTACAAAGTGACCAAGACATGAGGGAATGGGAGCAAAATCTTTCAGTCCAGGAATAGGAGCAATTGGCATGCAAGATGTATTTGTGCAAAGAACCCATCAAGCAGGAAAAGTAAGTTCAGGAAGACTTCCAAATTGTACAGTAGTTCTGCTTGGGGAGCTGCTAGTTAAAGATTACCCATCACTGGACCCTGGAAAGCCAAAAACTCAAAGCCACTCCATCTGGCTAAAGTTTAACCAAAGCTGGTTCCTCCCCATCCAGACCTCTACAGCCTCCACACACTAGGCCAGCACAAAACAGCACAAAACAGTGGAGATGTATAACTAGAATCATTGGCATACTGAAAAATCACATTCCGTGCCACTGAATGACCTCACCCAGAAGTTTCACATAGATGTCAAAAACAGAGTAGTGAGGAAGCTCTGAAGTCTCCCATCAAGTCCCACCAACACCACCTAGTACCTCCTTACAGATGAAGGAGGAGAAATACCACAAACATTATCTTCCCCGTCAAGCCATCCCTTCCTTCCTGCCATCATGAAATCCAGGAGGACAAGACAATTGCACCATCTCCAAGCCCTCTAATGGTCCTCCACAAACACGATCGATGTCATTTCCATACCTTTATTCCACCCTGAACCCAGCCTAGAAAGGGTCCACATCATTAAGGAAATCCATTATAAATTTTGCATAGGACTAAAATGATAGCACAGTTGCCACCATGTCCAGACTAATTGTAATTGTAAATTGTAATTGTAAATTTATTTTGTCAAGCATATATGAGAAAAACAAGTATACGTATGAGTATAACATATAAACATATAAGCATAAACAAGTATGAATAAAAAGGACATTAGGACAGGGAGGGTAGGCACATTGATGCGCTTATGTACACCCCTTACAGACCTCTTAGAAATGGGGTGAGGTCAACAACAGACAATCTAAGGCAGGGGTGCCCACACTTTGGCAGCTTGTGAGCTACTTACGAGACACGAGAAGGGAAGCGCCCGCCCCACTCTTCTGCACATGCGCACACTCCTTCCCCCACACTTCTACATGCGCTCGTGTGCTCCCCCCACACTTCTACGCATGCGCACTCTCCCCCACGCTTCTGCGCATGCACACACTCCCCCCACGCTTCTGCGCACGCTCTCCCCACTCACCATGTGATCGACACACGCTCCCTTCGCGATCGACTGGTCAATCACGATCGACCAATTGGACACCCCTGATCTAAGGTTAAAGTTTGGGGGGGTTGGGGAAGAGACACCACAGAGTCAGGTAGCGCATTCCAGGCATTTAAAACTCTGTTGCTGAAGTCATATTTCCAGCAATCAAGTTTGGATCAGACTAGAAAGAGCATCCTTTATTTATGCTATATACAATATTTGCTTTACAGTGTACTGGAATCTGGGAAAAGTCTTCAAAGTTGACCACACAAGCACTAGTAAGACCCTATAATAGAAACCCTGCAACACTGTGACATCCAGCCAAGGGAACTAGAAGCTGCAACTGCTGACAGAATCCACTGATGAAGCCTGTGCTATGACTCCTCCACCACCTTTGAAGACTGGCATCACTAAAAACTGAATAGTGTCACTGAGTGACATCCACGGTTATCATAACAATGGACTTTCAGTGCCCCCACTGAGCTAGACTCTGTGCTTCCAGACAGGTTACTGAAGAGCCACCGCTGTATGCACAGATGAACTGCACCACAGAGTGTCTTCTTCAAACTCAAAGATACTCTGGGGGCTGCAATTCCCTAAATGCTAGTCATATAAATACATAATAAGTGAGACTAAACTGACTATGTGCAGTCAGAATAAAGAAATACTTTTCAGGGGCCTTTGCAATATTATCAGCATTTGCTCTTTTTGGGGGGTTTACCCTGGGCACATCTGGAAAATGTGTCCTGACTCAATCTTGAAAATCTGCAAAGGCAATCAGGGAGGTATTGTCAGGGCTGCCAGATCTGTCATCTGTATTCAGTTAAAAAACGTCCTTTTAATCTCCAGGACTGGGCATCGATTCTTGTTTTGAATGATTCCTTTGCTTTCTTTTCCAACACGGTGGAGAAGGTTGATTATTTTCACACTTCCAAATCACATCACTTAACCAGTTCAATATAATTGCAAATGGCAAATTCTGATGCAAAAGAGAGGAAAAAAAAAATTCCTGAAAAAAGTAGCTGTAATTTTTTTCCAACAATTCACCAGCATTGGGAGGGTTTTAAACTATTTTGATCCTTTGCATATGACCCAGATTTGGTAATAGCTACAGTAAATGCCATTTTGCATCATAAATTCCATCATGGGATATTGAGAAATCACAAGCACATTATTCACAAAACATATCATTTTTTTTCTTTTCTGGATGGCTTTAAAAATATCTGCCCTCTGGAGAGAATTAGGAATTGAATGCAATGTAATGGTTTCTGTTTAAGTATAGCACAACAACAAGATTGTGAAAATACATTTTTTGATCATTGTTGATTAAAAAAGTTTTCCCCTGGAGTACCGTGTGATGCTTAAAAATAAACATTTCTCTAAATCAGAAGATCGGAATTAAAGTAATAAGCAGTGTTACAAATATCAGAAGAGGCCTAAACTGGGAGAATAACTTGTCTTTTAATTCTGAAGCACTCTCACCAATTCACCACTCAATCTCTAGATATTTTCTGATATCCCTTATGGGCACCATCTCTTTAGAGAAAACTGGTCTCAGCAACTGCTAGAAACCACAATGATTTGAAAATGTTTGTTGTGAAGCCACAGTACAAACTGTACTTTTCCAATGTTTATCCCAGTGATGGTTGCAAGTTCAAAAGTCACAGAGGAGACATGAGGTCATGGCACAGATTTGTCAAGCCCACTCCACCCCTACACACACACACAAATGCCCTTGAGGGTATAGGTAATCCTTGACTTATATAATCATTTATTTAGCCACTGTTCAAAGTTACAACAGCCCTGAAAAAAGTGACTTATGACTGGTCCTTGCCCTTATGGCCATTGCAGCCTCCCCATGATCACATGATCAAAATTTGGACCTTGGACAATCAAGCATGTATTTACAATTAACGCATCCCAGGGTGATGTGACAGCCATTTGCGACCTTCTTGGTGGCGCAGAGGATACAGTGCACTGATTGCAGGCTACTTCTGCTTACAGCCAGCTGCCTGCAATTTGGCAGATCGAATCTCACCAGGCTCAAGGATGACTCAGCCTTCCGTCCTTCCGAGGTGGGTCAAATGAGGACCCAAATTATGTGGGCAATATGCTGACTCTGTAAACCGCTTAGAGAGGGCTGTAAAAAGCACTATAAAGCGGTATATAAGTCTAAGTGCTATTGCTAATATAAGGAATTTTAGAGTACTTACGCATCTCTCAGATCTTCTGGAACATCTACGGCACATCTGAAGAATGTATTCTTGTTCACAGGTTTATTCTGATTCACAGGCCGAAGTCGTTCAAATGTGACTATTTCATTGTAAGTGGCATCACAAGCAGCATACTCAATGACATAAAACTGAGAAAAGATTATTTTTCTTAATTTTTAAAAATAAGTCGTGATTGATCAAAGATTCAGAATATTTACTTTTCTCTCATTACATGTGTGCCTCCTCTCAACTATATGTTTATTAGATTTTATCATTCCCTTCAGAACTCAAGAATGTCAAGTATCATATCTTTCTTAATCCCCATTTTCTCTTTATAACTGCCCTGTAAGGTAAGATTAGAGTGTCATCATTAAGATATTAAGACCCTACATTAATTAATGTAAGATATTAAGCCCTTTAATAATTATATTATAATTAAAGCCCTATTAAGATATTCAAAAATAATGCAACGCAGTCATATAGCATCCATACATTGTCGAAGACTTATTTTCTCTCAGAAATTCATTAGGTCACATTATATTAAACAGTCATAGCCTCAGAAAATAAAATATTTGGGATAAAATTTATATCTCAGGCCCTTTTTTCTTCTTATCATCCATTCCACGACCAACTAAGTTAGAAGATTAAAGTTTATTTCATTTTTTTTCAGATTGGAAGATAGTAGCAACCAATATAAGAAAGTATTTATAGCTCAGGGTTGAACTGTGGGGTCTTTGATACATTCTGAACTTGATTGTTTTCTTGCAGACATTTCATTACCCAGCTAAGTAACATCATCACTGCTAGTTCTAACGCTGACAATGTTACCTAGTTGAGTAATGAAATGTCAAGCTCAGAATGCACCAAGGACCTCATGGATAAGAAGCAAGTTACTAAATATATACATAGTTTAATTTCTAAGACAGGGGTGTCAAACTCATTTTCACCGAGGGCCACATCAGCGTAATGGTTGCCCGCAAAGGGCCACATGTAATTGTAAGACAGTATAAATGTAACCAAATTCCTAAATGTTTTGC
>JAOYMU010000098.1:5096065-5113410 GCA_025802295.1 Psammodynastes pulverulentus
ATGATTTTGTTCATTTTGTGCAGCTGTGTATAAAATATATACCTAAATATATACCTATGTTTTGAATTTGAAAAAATCACAATTTATTTTTCCAATTAAGAAGGGTTCGGTGAATGCGCATATGAAATTGGTGGGGTTCAGTACCTCCAACGAGGTTAAGAACCACTGGTCTAAGGTGTTTGGCTCTAGAACTGGATCTTTATAGGGTGAGTCACTCAGTTCCATTATCATAAATCTAACAATTTCTTGCTAGTGTCATGCTCAGTTTTGTATTTCTAAGAAACTACTTTTCAGTAACTCTCAAACAAGACAACATGTGATACTCTTCACCTGACTATGTCTCCAACATCTGGCCCCAAATCTCTGTCCTTTCCCCCTTTTGATCTATGTTTAAATAGAACAAAAAATCTGCCTTCAAACTAAATTGAGAAGATACAAATAATCTGCATACTGTAGCTATTTCTAGATAAGATGGAATCACTTAACCAGTTTCAATTTAGCTACTAAAGCTAATGAATATAGTATGAATTTATATAAGATTTTAAGTAAAGGGCCTAAAAAGTTAGGTAAGGACAGATCATGATGGAGAAAATCTATAAAGGTCATTGAAAGTTGATACCAACTTGATGGTACATAATAACTGTTGGATCATCATCATGGGCTTCAAAAAACCCTTCTCAACGCAAAAAAAAATAGAGTGGAACCCATTAATAAATACATTTCATATAACATCCAATTACAGACTTCTCTCTTAAACCAAATGAAGATCTTACAATTTTGCTGTAATCGTGAATAAACCGTCATGTTGAATTCCTTCATTCTCCCAGAACCCTGGGGAGAATACTGTGGGACTAGGTCAATATCCATCTTTTCCAACAGAAGTCAGCAACATGCTTCCAAAAAGTACATAGTGACAACAACATTCCCATAAATGACATGATGTCCCAGATGTGCTCAATTGGATTCAGGTCTGGGTGGGCCAGTCCGTAGCATCAACGCCTTTGTCTTGCAGGAACTGCTGACACATTCCAGCCTCATGAGGTCCAGCATTGTCATGCTTTAGGAGGAACCTAGGGCCAACCGCACCAGCATATGGTCTCACAAGGGGTCTGAGGATCTCATCTTGGTACCTAATGGCAGTCAGGCTACCTCTGGTGAGCACATGGAGGGCTGTGCGGCCCCCCAATGAAATGCTACCCCACACCATTACTGACCCACTGCCAAACCGGTCATGGTGGAGGATATTGCAGGCAGCAGAACATTTTCCATGGCGTCTCCAGACCCTGCCACGTCTGTCACATGTGCTCATTGTGAACCTGCTTTCATCTGTGAAGAGCACAGGGCGCCAGCGGTGAAGTTGCCAATCTTGGTGTTCTCTGGCAAATGCCAAACCTCCTGCACAGTGTTGGGCTGTAAGCACAACCCCCACCTGTGGGCATCGGGCCCTCATACCACCCTCATGGGGTCTGTTTCTGACTGTTTGAGCAGCCACATGCACATTTGTGGCCCGCTGGAGGTCATGTTGCAGGGCTCTGGCAGTGCTCCTCCTGTCCCTCTTTGCACAAAGGCGGAGGTAGAGGTCCTGATGCTGGGTTGTTGCCCTCCTACGGCCTCCTCCACATCTCCTGATGTACTGGCCTGACTCCTGGTAGCGCCTCCATGCTCTGGACACTACGCTGTCAGACACAGCAAACCTTGCCACAGCTCGCATTGATGTGCCATCCTGGATGAGCTGTACTACCTGAGCCACCTGTGTGAGTTGTAGACTCAGTCTCATGCTACCACTAGAGTGACAGCACCGTCAGCATTCAAAACTGACCAAACCATCAGCCAGAAAGCATCCGAACTGAGAAATGGTCTGTGGTCACCACCTGTAGAACCATTCCTTTATTGGGGATGTCTTGCTAACTGCCTATGCTTTCCACCTGTTATCTATTCCATGTGCAAAACAGCATGTGAAATTGATTGTCACACAGTGTTGCTACCTAAGTGGACAGTTTTATTCACAGAAGTGTGATTGACGTGGAGTTACATTGTGTTAAGTGCTGCCTTTATTTTTTTGAGCAGTGTATATATCATTATATTAAATAATATATTCAAGGGGACATCAGTCATCTTTGTCTTACTCTCAGCTCATTGAAATTTAATTCCATTTATTCTCATGCACATATTGCTTTTCTCACAAATAGTTCTGATTGGATAGGAGGCAGCTTAGTTTACATGCTAAGCTGTGTATGCATGGCAAACATCTCTGAAGGAGCCTTCCTTAGTTTCAAGGGCTAAAGAGTGATGGGGAGAAATATACTTTCAATCTTGCAAGCATCTGTTAATGTAAATCTTTGGGCTGTAAAGAATTTGCAGGCTTGCAATGGTTCACCCTTGCAAGTTTCTGTTAATATAAACCTTACAATAAAGTTAATACTAGTATTTTGGGGTGTGCATCTTGTCTGAACCACCTTGTAAGAGTTAGGTTACGCTTAGGGTTAGGATTTGAGATATGCCAAAAAGAACCTTTAAATAGTGCAACCACAGCATCCAGGTATGGTTTTGAACAAACTGATATTTGAATTTCATCTTTTTGAAAATGAAATTCAGAGACATTTTGGAGTCAATAACCCACCATAATTCTGAAGGATTCCTGATATAGTATAAACGTGATTAATAGTGACAAGTATTTGACTGAATTTTTTTTTGACTGTATGCTTATAGCCCTGCATGGAAACTCTTAAAAGGTGACTATAATGAAACTTATGGATGTGGAATAGTAGTTTGCCAATCCTTAAAAGCTATACAAGATAGTCTGTTTAGTACCGGTACATAGATGAGAAACCATCAGAAAAGTCTATGGACCAGACTACGAAATTACAATCGCATTCAGAACTATAGTGGCATACTACTTCTGCACTGTGCAAAGAAAACAAGATGAATTGAGGCATTAACGTTCCTGTGAAATCTCCATCTCACGTTTTTACGGCAAATGATATTCCACAGGTACATTCATATCGCGATAATTGCGCTTTAGATTCCAGAACGTTTAAGAAGAAAAGCTAGTTTTCATTGTCTGGAACGCCCCCTTCCACGCTGCCCCTGGTTACAGTTTAAACGCAACCCACCCCCCTTCCGAAACGTCCTCCCTCGACGTCTCGCGAGATTTTTCGTCGGCTAGAGAACAACCCGCGGGCGGGTGAAGGCGGAATGCGTGCCCGCTCTTTCCCCGCCCTTCGGTTGGGGACAGCTCCCGCCCTGCCCGAGCGTAGCTTGGCGAAGGGGTTGCTTTTTTTTTTTCCTGCCCCAGCTCTCGCGGGGAAAGAAGCGTCTGCTGTGGAGCCATCATGGCGGCGGTGGCCGGTTCTCCCTCTGCCACCCTCCCTTCGCTGGCGACAACCACCGCTCCAAGTCCCGCCGCCCTGCCACCCGGGCCGCCCGGTTACCGGCCGTTTGAGCCTGAGGCGCTGGGTCTGAGCCCGGGCTGGAGGCTCACCAGCTACGGGGAGCTGCGCGGCTGAGGCTGCAAAGTCCCCCAGGAGACGCTGCTCAGACTCCTGGAGGGACTTAACACTTCCCATGCTGGGTTGGCCGGGGCCGGAGATACGGGGGCTGCCGGGAGTCCTCCTCCCACTCTAGGTAAGGCTTGGCGGGGAAAGCGTCGGAATGCGGCCTTTTAGGTGCTACCACGCGGGGATGTTTCGAAACTGATGGGAACGCTAGTAGTGAATGATGGAAGGGGTAGTAGTACAAAAACTTGGAGAGCGGGTTAGGAGAGGGAGATACTGTGCCGTGGGTGAAGTCTGGGCTACAGATCGAATTGGGTGCGCTGTTGAAAACTTTTTATTTTACATAAACTCTGGAAGTGCTTTTAAACAAACCGCAGGCGTTCGTGCTCCCACATAATCTTACGCGAAGATAATACGCCACTTCTGTTAAATAAAAATCTCCCTTGGTTTGAACTTTGTCCGAAGTCTTGGGACACTTTCAGTGTTGCAGAAATGATTTGCTGTCGGACTTTGGGATTGTTTCACTCCAACAGAAGTGTTCACCCTTTTTGCTTGCTGTCCATTCTGTAACCTAGACAGTGCCTCATCACATTCCCTATTTTATTGCTTAAGTACTGAAAATGAAGATACAGACTATCAACTTCCAAGTAATAGCTTGAATTGGAAATGATTCTAAACATTCAAGAATGCTGTGATCCCTCTTCTCTACAGGCATTGGAATGGACTCCTGTGTGATTCCTTTGAGGCATGGGGGTCTATCCCTGGTGCAGACTACAGACTTTTTTTACCCACTAGTAGAAGACCCCTATATGATGGTAAGTTGGTGTGCTGGTGAGAAGGTGGAGAAAGTATTGGTCAATTTAGAAAGGATTGAGTTGTGTCATTAAAATTAGGTTTCCTCCTCAGCTGATTATAGTAACTGCCTTGCCCTTCTTGCTCAATTCTAGTTGTTTCGTTATTCTGATTTAGGGCCGCATTGCTTGTGCTAATGTGCTGAGTGATCTTTATGCCATGGGCATCACAGAATGTGACAACATGCTTATGCTGCTGAGTGTGAGCCAGAAAATGACGGAAGAGGTGAGATTTGAATATTTTTGAATATTTTTTTTATATGCTGGCAACAACTCAAGTGATTTTTTGTCTTAAAATATGCAGACAGAAGTCTAGCCCCTTGAATGAATAAAGAAAACATTGAGTGTTAGCCTGTCCCCAGTCTATTGTTTCTAGGGTTAGGATAGCACCTGAGTTATATTCCTACACATTAAATTTTTTTGAATCAAAAGATGAAATTAAATAGTTTTTAAAAATCATTACCATAATTATTTCCATCATTCACAATTCAGAAAGGAAATGTTTAATTTAATAATTGGGCATATTAATCTCTAATTACAAGTGGTTTTGTTTCACAATACACTAAATCATCATTTTTTAAAATAAGTTTTACTGAATAGACAATAATTTCATTCACCTACAGTAGCGTAATTAACCAAAACTGCAACTTAGTTGTTGTTTTTTTAATTTACTATAACCTCTGTGCTGCTTAGTTCCCACAGGTTTTTAGCAGTTTACATCTACCAACGTAAGTTACAAATGGTACAAGAAAATTTCCCGTTATTTCAGTGCAGAAGATGCCATGTTCAATCCTTGCACCCCACTTAATTGGATCCAGTAGCAGATGATCCTTGTTTGATTGTTATAAATTGTTCTTAAAATCCTTTTTTTCATTTGTCTCCCAGGAGCGGGAAAAAATCATGCCTCTGATAATCAAGGGTTTCCGGGATGCAGCAGAGGATGGTGGCACTTCAGTAACTGGCGGGCAGACTGTCTTGAATCCTTGGATCATTGTTGGCGGGGTTGCAACAGTTGTTTGTCAGCCCAATGAATTTATTATGTGAGTATTGAACTCTTATTGGCAATTTGAAAAAAGTAGGGTATAGTATTTCAGATACGTGTATAGATGAGGCCAACATGCTGCATTGTATGTAATTGCTATGAGAATTCTTGTTATTGAGTAAATTAGTCCAAACTTTCTAAAGAGTGGTTAGTAAATTGAACTAAGGATGTTTTATACAGTTTAATACATTTAAGTTACAGAATGATTTTAAAAGAATAATTAGATAAAGTTGAGTAGAATTCAAAGTAAGTAAATATTATGTTTAAAACTAAACTATATTGATATTTGTGCTGTTGTGTGGGACACCAAATCATGTCCAAAATGAGACTCCACTGACTTGGTGCATGGATTATATGTAGTAATACTGACGTTAACAAGATTTATCAGAATGGAAAGTACCTTGTATACTTGTAATACCATCTCCTCTCAAATTCCTGCAAATTTGTACTTGATACATGAATCAGAAATAGAGAGGCAAAAACCAGCATGCTTATTATCAGAATCCTCCAGTATTTCTTGGAAGTTTCATTTTTCCAAAGGAATAAGCTAATACGACCTACGGGGAGAAGGTGTCATCCATTTCCAGAGGTACATATTTCAAAATGAAAGTGGTTTGAAATATTCTGAACAAAAAAATGCACTTTCTCCAAATCTCAGATCTAGGGAAAAAACAGAATATTCTTGAAACATACTACAGATAGTCTGCTCAATAACCACAACCGAAACCAGCAACTCCGTTGCAAAGCTGTGAAGTCACTAAATGAAATATGTGACCTCACTGGACTTACAAGCTCACTTCAGCTTCCATCATTACCCGAGCCATTATATGACAGCAACTTGAGATTTCACTTCTGTATTCTCCATTGATTCTACAAGTTGGAAGGCAGTTATGAAGCACTAAATGGTGAACACATGACCATGGGCCATTGCGATGATTATAAATGTGCTTCACTTGCAAGTATCTGAATGGCAGACATGACCACAAGATACTGTGGGGTTATAAATGTGAGGATTTGTTGCAAAATGTTTTTTTTTAGCTGTCGTAACTTCAAACAGGTTCTAAATAGATGTCATAAGGATCTTCAGCAGGTTGAGACATGGTTAGAATTCAAATAAAAAACGTCTAGCAGTTATGATGACACACAGCAAGCAAACAATGATAAGCCTATTTGTGATGTTGAAGATGGCACAAATCATTTTGCTAACAGTATCTGGAGTCATACATGGCAATAAACAAATTCATGCACGTTGAGATACTAATTAGTTTTACATATGAATCAGTTTATATATCATTCCAGTCCAAAACAGTTATACCCAGTTTTCTCAGTTTGCACCCGTCTGTAGTTGGCTCAATAGAATATGTTACAGCAGATTTCTAATCTGTTGATACAGGAAGGTTATTAGGGTACTTTTGTTCTGTTTGCTGGATGACCTTTGGTCACCCCTAAAAAAATGAAGATGCTTGATCAATTCTGGGAATATCCCTTTTAAGGATTCTCCAGGCTTGGGGATTTTTAAAGCATCAACTTTGGAGGCTAGTTATGAGAGGAATTTAAAATCCTATTTCTTAATTCCCAAAGTTAAACCAATAGAATGCCGTTGTACATTCTTATTGTTACTGTTGTTATTACAGGTAGTCCTTGATTTACAAGGGTTTGTTTAGTCACTGTTCAAAGTTACAACAGCACTGAAAAAAGTGATTTATGACAGTTTTCACATGACTCTTGCAGCATTCAGGTGCTCAGTTCACAATTGTGACATTGCAGCAGCATCCCACGGTCATGGGATCTCCATTTGTTGCCTTCGCTGCTGACTTCTGACAGTCAATGGGGAAACCAGCAGGACTTTGCAAATAGTGATCATGTGACCATAGGGCACTGCAACCGTGCATCATCTTTAGTATGGCCATGCTGAACAGAAATGCAAGTAACCAGAACTGCTGTCATAAGTCCAGGGAGAGATGATTGCCATGCCTTATAACTGTTACTTAGTGAAGTTCCCAATCCCAAATGTTTTCAGTGAGGACTACTGTATTTTTTTTCTTTTGAACTTGTATTTTTTGTGAATCTGTGTAAAATAAATAAGCTTTGCAGGTTATAAATTATCCTATTAAGACAGAAAATAATAAGGCAAGACTTGTTTTAAAAAAAAGTTGGATTCTTATTCCTTTGATTCTAGGCCAGACAGTGCAGTTCCAGGAGATGTCCTTGTGCTTACCAAGCCTCTGGGGACTCAAGTGGCTGTAAATGCTCACCAGTGGTTAGATAATGTAAGTATTTATCCATGGGGAAATGGGCATATCTCTTCATGTTTATGCATACCAATAGAGAGGAAATTAACCCCACTCCCATACACACACGGAAAAGTGCAAAACACTTTCTGAGAACAGGCTCCAAATTGCAAGGTGACTTTAGAATACTCTATTCCCATCCAAAATCTATCATTTACTGGACATGAAGGTGGTAAATAGCAGGGAAAATTGTTGGTTTTGTCCCAACTAAGTTCCTTTGTATCAAAGAGCGGAGTCCTTGATTGATGTCATGATGGACTGGCAGATATTCTTTCTTCTGCTAGGAAAGAGTGAAATCTCAGAGCCATTTCAAATGCTTGTATTATTCTTCCAGCCAGAGCGGTGGAATAAGATTAAGCTGGTGGTCTCCAAAGAAGATGTTGAATTGGCCTACCAGGAAGCCATGTTTAGTATGGCCATGCTGAACAGAACAGGTAGGGGCCTAAATATTGGTTTGGATCTTTACTCAGTTTGCAGCACAAGGCTGCCTTGGTTCTCTACATATTTAAACATCTTACCTCTGTTCTTTAAAGGCGTGCATAGAGTATGGTCAGACAACCTCTAGTACAAGAGCTGTTTTATTTTCACAGATAGCATTCAACCATATCTCCCTACAAAAACCTATTTAGGGAAACAATTAAAAACATGACATTAAAGTTCTTAATGTACTATGGCAAGATATTTTGAGCTTGATTGGTATTGGCTTGCAAAAAAACCCCTAAACAAATTATGTGAAATGATCCCAAGGTTTTTGCCACACGATTGGTAACATTTCTGAGATTGTAAAATTAATTCATTGGCCTATAGAGGCAATATTAAAATAATTGAGCAGCAATTAGATTAATATGCAATCAGAGGTAGAATAACTGGACATGTACAAAATTGGTTTTATTGGGAGCTTCCTAATATATAATGGGCAGCTATAAATCCATCTATTATGTGAATTGTTGTATCCTTCTAGGCAAAGATTTCTGCCACCAACTTCAGATGCCTCCTATTCAAAATCAGCGCTAGTTAATGATTGATTCTTGCTGTTTTAGTTATAGGACAGATCGCAGTTGGATAAGAGCTACTATGTACAGGCTTAACTGCTATTTTGTTATCGCTTATGCCACATTTGTTCCTTCTCTTCAGCTGCCAGTTTGATGCATACTTTCAATGCCCATGCTGCCACAGACATTACAGGATTTGGGATTCTGGGCCATGCACAGAACTTGGCTAAGCAACAGCGTAGCGAGGTATCATTTGTCATTCATAATCTACCCATCATTGCCAAGATGGCTGCTATTAGCAAAGCATGTGGCAACCGGTCCAGGCTCCTCCAAGGAACTTCTCCAGAGACTTCTGGTAAGTTGGATAAACCAGGCAAGAAACAAGCAGAACATAGACCTGGATTCTGTGGAACATCTCTAAATGACTTGTAGTAGATCAGCAACAATTGCAGATTCCCAAACATATAACAAAATTACTTCACTTCCCTAGTCTTCCACAACTACTGAAATTAAAAGAAAGCAATGTTGGAGTAATTAGGTGTGGATTTTGTGTGGAAAAACTGAGCTTTGTGAAATCTTATTTGTCTTGTGTAGCATTAATTTAGCGGATTGGAAGAGTTTAGGTTAATCTACAGTGGTTACGGAGGGATGGGGAACTATCATTTTTTTGTTGATTATAATTTGCTGTCTTTCTGTTACAAGGGGGGCTGCTGATTTGTCTACCCAGGGAGCAAGCTGCCCGCTTCTGTGCTGAAATAAAGTCACCTAAATATGGAGAAGGACATCAAGCTTGGATCATTGGCATTGTGGAGAAAGGCAACCAGACGGCTCGAATCATTGATAAACCTCGTATTATTGAAGTAACCCCACGGGGAGCCAGTGCTTCCCCTCAGGATAACAATTCTAGTGCTAGCCCTGAAGTTGCCTCATGAGAAGGGAAAATGATTTCTCCCCACTGTCAGCTCTGCAGTTGAAAAGGGCAACACAGTCTTAAGTTTCTACAGCACAAATTGTCCAGAACTTATCTCCTTATTGGTTGATGGCTGATTCCTCCCTGCTACCTGAGATGATTAGTTTTGAAGTCATCTCCTGCAAGCAGGTAAATTGCTAGTATGGTTGATACGGAGAATATGGTAATTCAAATTATTTATTGGGATAATTCTGCCTATTGAGTGCTCCCAACTTTTGGTCAGACTGAGCAGCTGGTCCAAAAGGAGGGTGAGTCAGAAAGCCATTTGGCTGAGTTTAGAGGTCTCTCTTCTCTTTATGAAGCATCTCCTTGAAAACCCTACAAGGTCTTGGAGGAGCGGAGGAATCCTAGAGGAGCAGTGCCAAGCTCAGCTTCATGGATTGTTGCTTTGGTTGTAAATTATGGGTGATTGAGTTAATAAAAAGTTGATTTCTAAAGGATGGTGTGCTAACACATTATTGACCTAGAAGGGAGGTACCTGATGTAAGTAGGAAAATCACTGCTTATCTTAATTGTTGCTTTAATTGACTTAAGGTAAAAAAGTCATACAGTGCCTTTTCAGCCTAAAGTCTGCTTGCAAGCAATTTCATTTGGAAGCCCTCTTACAAAGCAGCAGAAGAAAAACCCTCTATCTTTTTTATTTTATAGATAAAATAATTACCTCATTATGGCTTAATTGAACTGTTTAAGGCATTTAAAATCTTACTAGGATGTGGGACAAAGAGGAGCAGTAGTCTTTTTAGCAGGGGTATCAAACGTCACAGCAGCATCATGTAATGTATTGGGGCCTTTTCCCCCTTCGCTAAACTGGGCGTGGCCGTGGCTGGCCTGTGGGCTGGGAGTTTGACAGCCCTGCTTTATAGGGAAAGAGACATTTTTTTTTCACCCATGAGTTACTGATAGATTAATAGGCATGTGATTCGTTATTCTGAGGGAATGACCTAATCCCTGGTATCCCTGACGCACACCGAATCAAAAGCACTTGAAAAGATTGCTTAACACAAACCTAGAATAGTGCAAGCCTTTTCCCCATGGCTATAATAGCCAGGCCCAGAATAAGGTCAGCAGTAGGCTGGGCCATTATAAGAGGAAAAAAAATTAATGACATAAAGGGGGGAGCAGGAAGTAAACAGTCCACACTTTTTGCTCCAGGATTGGCAGCTGAACTGCTGGTTCTGTTTAAAGCAATGCAAATGTACATCAGCCTGGAGCTTCCCCTTCTTCTTCTTCACTGTCACTGGATACAATCCATGACATGGATCTGTAGGGTGTCCATGTCTGGAGCTTTATACTGGCATTTGGGACAATAGTGGATAGGCTGTTCTTCTAGAACATTTTGTCTTCGCCCTGTTACAAGCTGGGGATGGAATGGAGTGGTGCCCATCAAAAAAGCTGGAAAGAGAAGGAAGAGTAAGTTAGCAAATTGAACATACTGTATAACTGCTCCTTCTCCAACAGTGATGGCAGCGTTTAGTGAATTATGAAAAGGAGCATTATCTGGTAAAAATACAAGAAAAACAGGGATATTAGTTCTACACTGAATTAATAGAGGCAATGATTAAACAGTCCAAAAATATAATTGCTACAATATAGCATGCTGTGAAGTATTGTGAAGTATTTTTCATCTAGCCTTTCTATGGAAAGGTTTTCTGACCAAAAAAACAAACAAACCCCACTGGACTATATTAAGCAGCTAGCAACAGTTAACCTGCAATATAAAGAAAACTACTTTTCAGAGAAAAAAACAACTTTAAAAAAGGTTCAGGAAATTCAGGCCATCTACTTTCCTCCATTAGGAAGAAAAAAATGGATTGCTAAGTATACAGAAAATCCATCAGATTCCAAAGCATTCAACATTAATGTGATTTTGAGAGGGGATGCAAAAGGATTTATGATCTGTGCAGTAGAATAAAATTGTGCTAATAGAGTATCGGGAACAACTTGTTTCCTGCCCAGGCTTATCAAGCTCTCCAAGTGTGCCTGAATTTTATACTGTTTTCTGTAGTCAAGCATAAGAGGACTTTGAGGAAATCCCATGAAAGGCTTCATCCAGTATAAATATAGACATAAGAAAAGCGGACAGCCCATCTTAGGTAAATGATTAAGCACCAGCAAGCAAGAGCTGGTATATTTTGTTAAGAAAAACAAATGGTTCCGCCAAGTACCTTATTGGAGCACAAATGTTACCTTCTTGGGTTGACCTTATATTTTTAAGATGAGTGTGACTATAATACTGCCACAGACTGGTCATAAAATACCTGAAAGCAAACTGGCCAAGATGGATTTTTACCATCCTCTTTAACAGCCAAGAAGAATACTTTCTATAATCCAGTTTACTTTTCTTTTCCTTTCAGGATAGCACTGCACACTTCCAAAGCTGCCCACAAGTATGGGGCAGCAGCCATGCAACTTTTTTCTCAAGATTGCTAGTGAGGCTGAAAGGCATTTGAAATAAAGATAATGCTTGGAGACAAGTATTTCTCTTCAAAGGATAAAATCTTTAAAATACTAAAGGAGACAGGAGCCTACTGGGCACACAGGAGTACTACACTGCTTGACCTAATTTTCTGAAATTAAAAGTTAGCAGTACCCTAACAAAGTCAGTGGGGAAATCAAATTATTAGGACATACTGTATACATTCTTCACTTAACATTGAAGAGAGTGTTCTCCAGTGAACAAAGACATGAAATTCTATATATGGAAGTGAATTATATCTTATTTCCCACATATGTCAAGCTCCAAAGTGCCAATGACAAGAAAAATAATACCTCAATGAAAATATTGTCTATGACAAAAATTGAAAACAAATCACATGCTATAAATCAGGAAAAGAATTAAAAATGAAGCTACCACAGTCTCAAGTAGTGACGTAGTCAGGTAAACAGTGCTATTGCAAGAAGATTCAAATCAGATTGCAAAGGAAAGGAAAGAAAGAGCAAGAAATTTCAGTGCTGAAAACGTGAAATTTAGCTGCAGAAGCTTCCATTTTCCGTTTTCTTTATTTATTTTGCTTCCAATGAAAGCAAAAGAGTTTCTCCAAGATAACTGCTATTTCCATGTATATCAGAGCAAGTGGCAAAAAAAACTGAACTACCCTAAGCAAACTCCTGTTGCAAACCTAGCAGCAGCAAAAGATTTCTCTGCAGTAAGCTCCAATCTGAATCTCTTCAGTTTTATATTTGCCATATGCCCTCAAACTATTGAGAGCACCCAATTTTTCAGGAAATTTAATTTGACTTACCTACAAAGTATGACAATAGATTTGGACCTTTAAGTTCAAGAGATAAAGTATTTCGTTGATTTCGAAGATTAATTACTTCATATATAATAGTAAAAAGATGAAATACACAGCTCAATAAGATCGGTCTTCTTTGATTAAGAGCATCTATTTCCTACATTCAAATGTCATTTTGCCCAGATTGTGAAGTGAAAAACACACACCTTGCTCAAAGAAACAAATCTAAATCCTCCAGCCCTATCAGGTTGATCTTTCTGCAGGAATGGTCATGTAGCCCTTAAATCCTTTCTTGCGTATGTCTCCCAGGAGCAGCAGTTCGGGGCTGTATGGTTGCCTTCTGCAGCTCTACCCGATCCTGCATTCGGTTGAAAGAGTTGTGGCCATGTGCCACATCTTCACTGCCAACATGTTTGCCAAGCACTTTTTAGTTGCCATTTTCTAATTAATGCTAGCTTCTGAAATCAGTGGAGATTGTTGCAAAATAATGCATAACCCTCTTAAGTGCCAACACTTACTCGGCTGAGGAGGCGGACGCATTTCTGAATGGCGATTCCTCATCTCTTCCATCAGAGCCCTAGATAGACAAGAAAGAGCACCAGGATGGCTTTCTCTAGGAAATGGTGGAAGAATAGGGAGCTGTATTGCCTCTGACTACAGACTCCAACAAAATATTACAGAAGTTAAACATGAATTGGGGTAGGAAAATGGCTCTATTCTAGATGCGTAAGGGTTTCTTTCTTTCCGTCCTCTAACCTACTCACCGGCTGACTCCTTCAGAGTCGGCTTTCAGCTTTTCGGTCTCCCTCTGCAACTGGGCAACCTGCTCCAGCAGGGTCTCTCGTTGTTCATGTAGCTTTTCACGTGCCTGGCGCTCTGCCAGGAAATCTGTCTTGTAGATATCAGCCTGAATGGAAAAGACAGGAAAACACTCCTGGTGTCACCGTGATTAGAACTCCCACTTGTCAGGAGTTCAATCCTGACGGGCTGGAGGTTGACTCAGCCTTCCATCCTTCCGAAATTGGTAAAATGAGGGTCCGAGATTGTTGGGAGCAATATGCTGTAAAGCACTATGGAGTGCTGTGTGAGCCTAAAAGCTATTGCTATTGCTATTGCTATTGTTACGTGTTTGGTTTTTATCCCATTTTATTACTTTATAAGTAACTCAAGGTGGTGAACATACTGTACCTAATACTCTTTCCTCCTATTTTCCCCACAACAATAACCCTGTGAGGTGGGCTGTGCTGAGTGTGAGTGATTGTTCCAAAGTCACCCAGTTGGCTTTCATGGCTAAGGCAGAACTAGAATTTGCAGTTTCCTGGTTTCTAGGCCAGCACCTTAACTATTAGATCACAGTAGCTCTCTCATTACTCATGCTGCACCACTCACAAATACACAGGAATCCCAGCCTCTTTTCTAACAAAGTGGCATCATACTCACCTGGGCCTTGAGCACAGGCACAGTCTCCATGACAGTTTTGTGCTGTTCAGCATCTTCCTTCAGCTTGTCAATGTGCTCTTGCTTGGCTACCAGAGCCTCTTCAGCCTGCTGCAGTTGCTGAGACAGTTCAGAAAGCTGCAGATCCAAGCCCTGAGGAGGGGACAGTTATAATGTTGACACTCTGCGCAAAGAAATTTTTTTTTCCTGGGGCAAGAAAAGATTTTCCCCCTCCCATATTTTGGCTCCCACTCATCCCCAGCATCAAGACTTCCATTACAATTCATCAAATGTCTCCCACCTTGCTTCGCTTCTCAGTTTCCAAGCTGGTTTTGATGTGGGCATCGTACTCCTGGAAGAGCTGGTGATAGGCCACCTGCACTTGGGCTAGTTTTCTCCTAAAAGGAAGGAGATTATACAAATTGCCGAAGGACCCAGGTTGATCCAACTAGTATCAGAAATGCCCTGGCTTCCTTTGGCTTTGCCCTGATCACTTTTGCACTCACTTTTCCTCTGTGGCACTCTGTCGTTCCACTCGCAGAGCACTCTCAAGGTTTTGCACCTGCAACCTCAACTGATCCACCTGTACACCATGCTGTCTGTTGCGGATTTCAGCCTCTTTTTCAAGCTGTTGCAGTCGTTCACCAGCCCCACGAACCCTGTAGAGATGGCACACACACACACACACACGTGGTCATCTAACTGCCTAACTTGCCAAAATTCCAATATAGGCAGAATTGCCTTCAAACGTCTACCCCAACAAGTACACACCATGACAACACTAGTTCCAGCATTGTTTGGTTCAGTAAGTTTTCTACACAGCTTCCTGAGTCTTCACCATCATGTTCAGGGCCATCATCCTCTTCTGTGGCTTCACATGGGAAGTGTGTCACTTTGGAGGATGTGCATGCCACTGGGGGTCCCTCTGAGCTTTCCATCCCAACTGCTTGCACCCCTGAAGAAGCAACCTGCCTACCTCTTCAGCAGTGCAAGTGAACAGAGTGAAAACAACAAAGAAACATATCCAGCTCTTCACTGCTTTTTGTCATTATTTTTGTTGTGATCTGATAGATCACCTAGAAACTCACAACGATACCCAGTTCACAGCTGAATTAAAAAAAAAATCTTGTTCAGTGATTGGAGAATTGGAAAGAAAGAGGTGCCTTGCCCTTCCGGCCAGGAAGAAATGATGGTCTCTTCTGCTTTTCAAAGTGAGAGATGGTTCTTCCAAAATCAACAAAAGGACTCTGGAAAGTTTCAAACAGCCAATCTTTTCCACAGTTGGTACAGAAAGATATTGTAAGCAGATTCAGGGCACGAGGGCTATCCCATAAGCTCTGCTAGTTTGAAGCCAGATCTACTTAAGAGAGGAAAAGCAGGGGAGTCACCCTCCCTGTCCCACAAAGCAGCCTCAGCTCATTGTTCCATAATGTCTGCATCACTGCAGAGAAAGGGGCCTCTCCCAGCTGTCTGCCCACAACATCATATGCAAGCCTCCTGCATGCCTCTCACCTCTCCTCCAGCTCTTTGTTTTGCTCTGTACAAGTTTCGAGGCGGCTTTGGCTCTCCAGCAGCTCCCCCAATAGAGATGTCACCTGGGCCTTTGCTAAAGCCTTATCCTCCCCAACTTGCTGTAATGAGAAGAGGGCCCAGGGTCAATACATCTGCAGAGGGATAAAGAGGAGCCTCCTGTTTTACTCCTCCTCCCCAGTCTGCAAAAGAGAGTCTGGGAACACATTCACCTCTAGTTGTTTGGTCAAAGTTTGTAGCTGCCGCTGGATCTCCTGCTCCCGGACACTTCGACAGGCTAGCTCCTCCAAACTGGATGCCAGCTGTTGCCGAAGGGCTAAGCTTCTGGGGGTGAAACAAACAAGGAAGGACACAGATTGAACCAATGAACTTCGCCAGTTTCCAAATAACAGGCTTTACAGAGTTGGAGTTGGAGTAGAAATACATAAAAATACCAAATTTAGGAATTAATTAAAATGAATCAGGGAAAAAAACAGTACTGTATTAAAGTCTAAAAACTTAAATACTTCATTATAAAGCTGCTTTGCTAAACTATTTAAAGAACGTATTTGTTATAAAATAGCACCAAATGACATAAAATTTAGACAGAGCTGCCAAATTCCATGCTTTGTTTCTACTTAAATGAAAATTTGTCTTGTTTCACTATCGTTCTCTAATGATAAGAACTATGAAACACAATTTGGAAACTTTAAAAACAATGCCACTGCTTGAAAGAAGAAATGAAACTCAGAATTTCTCTAGCCTGCTGAGGAAATTACTTAGAAGTGGAATTAAATATAAGTGACACATTTCATCATAAAACTGGCATATAGTTTCAGCTGCACCTGTATGACTAGGACAAAGCCTCATTCTAATGGGAACATGTTCGTAGCTTTCTTCCAGAAAGGCTGAAGGCAGCCTATTTTGCAGTAGTAAGAGTATATAGATATTTAGACAGGACATTTGCTTCTCAAATCTAGGAAAGCTCCTAGTATCCCTCTGCGAATTAATATTTGCTATTTCCATTATTTGCTATTTGATAACTGCTTTAGTAATTGCCCCGCTTCCACTCGCAATGTCAGGGCTGTGACAGACAAATATTTTGTCATTGTTGCCTCTAAACTCTTCTTCTAAGTTGAATAAATGCTATTTAATAGAGCCAGTGGGACTAAAATTTCAGGGAAGAACATCAGTTTGCCAGTAGGTGATTTTACATATCCAAAATTCTGGTTCTACTGGCTTACAAATTGCTTACAATGAAAAGGTAACACTGGAGTAATCCTGGTAATGGTTGAGGAAAGAGCACTTCTCAGAAGTGTTTGTGATTCTCAACTGAGTATCAATAGGTATTTGGCTAGCCTATCTTCCTTTCTCATAAAAACATAGCATTTCCTTCAGTTGTGTTAGCCATTCTGTAGAAGGTTATTTCTTTTTTTAAATAAACATTTTTAGGGTAATTTTAATATTCCAGATTTTTATTCATGGGGTTATCATCTGAGGATTTTTAAATTTTTTACGGTCAA
>JAOYMU010000098.1:5235757-5251282 GCA_025802295.1 Psammodynastes pulverulentus
AGATTAGGCTAGAAACAATACCAGAATGTTTCCTTCCTGCCTTCTTTACAGGATTAGCCCTGTAAAGTGGAAAAAACAAACAAAAGGATATTTCTTCCAACAACCGGTTCTCACGAATAGGTGCGAATCTGTTGAATCCCACCACTGATCTGATTGTTCCAGAGTCAGGTGATCACTCTTTTTAAAAGCATAAGAAAGCACTTTTTTGCATGTGCTTTAAGTTTTAGAAAAAATAGAAAATGTTTGGGAAGAAACTTTTGGGAAGAAAGTTTGTGAAGAAACTCATTGGCAAGTCCACTTCTTGTAGCCTCATTCATGCCGAAAGGAATTAATATATCTCCTTTTTGTTAATTCTGTTTGAATTGCTTTCTCAGCTTTTATGAATGGAGTGAGCTAACAGTGGAAAGTCTTCAGCAACTTTACAGTAATAAAAATGATTGAATGAATCAATTATGATGGGGTGGAAATGTGTGGTAGAATAACCCACATGTGGCTCAAGCTGGAAGAGGAAAGTTCTGAGCAGCACAAAATCACAAGGAAGTAATGTTTCTTCTCTGGATAGACATTTTGAGGTCTTTCATAACACACAAATAGGGTTTTGAAAGTCCAGATGCGTATCTCATTAGTTTAACCGCCAGCTATACGATGTATAGTCTCTCAAGATAGCAAAACAGTTTCCCTAAGTTCTAAGCTTAGAGAGCAATGTTAACTTTTCTCTTCCTAGATGACTTTCTATGTGGATGGAAGTTGGGGACCTGGGGATTAGTGGTAGGTGTAAGTAAACATAGGTGGACATTTTTCTTTTCCTAGGCATGTTTAAGGAATTTGAGGTTCTTGTTGTTGCTCATAAAAAAAACCACCCTCAATTGTTTCTGACTCCAGTGTTTCCTATGCTCAGAATGGCAAAAAACAACAGCACTATTGTGGTGAGACAGGATTCCCCAATGTTTCAAGTGGGGTATGGGATCTGCATGTGCCTTGGGGCCATAGCTTTCTGACTATGATATACTGTATCCAATTCTATGAATTTAGAATACTATCTTGCCCTTATGGATAGTCTTTTTTCTGATACCAATCTTTGATCAAGCATATTAAGTAATGTATTATTTCAGGCATGAGAACCTCTAGTCATCCTGAACTTGCCCAATGACATTTCTCAGCTTCTCACACATTCCTTCAACTGGGATTACTGAAAGTTATAGTTCAGCAACATCTGGAAAAGGACAGGTTCCACATTTCTGAATTATTGTTTGAGATTGCTTTAAGCCCTCTTTATTCTTTTGCGTCATTTCTCAGTGTTGCGTTCATGAGGCATCCATATAATAACCTTGAAAATTTATGGTACTTAAGGAAAGTTGAGGGATTTGGAAAGTTTGCTCCCCCTGCTGGGTGCAAGAGTGGTTGAATGATTCCAGCTGTTGCCATTCAGGCAACTGTGGGATTCTTGGAAGACTCTCCTCAAACTGCTGTACTTGTAGCATGTTGCCAAACTGGCACTGTTGTCTTTGCGTTCAATGCCAGGCCCTAGTTATTTAGCAAAGATTGTGTACTATTTATAATTTCAAGCTGTTGGGAAGAATGTTTGTGGAAGATGTTACAGAGACCTACTACTAGCAGCATATGGAGTAGGTTTTTCATATCTATTTTTGGACAAAATTTAAAATGCAAAATTTAAAGCATTCCTCCAATGAAGGTTTGTGAGAATTAGCTCTTTAATAGAAGTTTGTGTTAAGCACCTCTTCAGTGAAAACTTGAATAAGTTTCATAAAACAACCACTTTCTGCTATCATTTGCTTGTCTGTCTATCATATCACTTGTCTGGCATTTTTGCCCAGGTAGGTAAAGTCTCTTCTAATTCTTCCAACTCTTCCAGTAGGCTACTGGAAGCACTAGAAAAGGCTCTGGTGTGAAACATGTTGACTTGGTAAAGCAAAATCTATCACACTTGGAGCTTGAAGAAACAAATCACATCTTGTTTGTGATGTGAAATACCTTGCAGCCTATGCGGCATTCTCAAACAAGAAAAAAGATTTGTCCAAGGTCTTGACAATACTATGAAAAAAGAGATATTAAAAGCACACCAAGGAGATTCAGACTTTTTGTGAACAGCCTTACATTGCTACAAAAGATGCAGGGTATGTTAAGGTTAATGAACAGAAAAGAAATATGATCTCTCCCAGCAGAGATGTCCATAAGAGAGAAAAGGAGGAATAAATGTTGAAAAAAGCATAATGCCATTGTGATATAAGTTCTCTATGTATGTATGTTATTGTATCAAGGACACAGATGAAAGACACAGAGCTTGTAATGCTCGTTTGGTCATTTTCTTCATTGTGATGGAATTGTCAGATTCTGCAGATGTTTCCTAGAAACCTCAGTCTAAATATATAAATGTTTTGATTGTATTTTTGTACATTATAAATTTTAAAAAAGTGCTTTGAAAAAATTGCTGGACCAGAAACCTGATTTGTAAACTGAACATTTAAAAAGAGCCAGAGTTACATGGATCCCTCTTAGAACAATTTGTGCTCTTATTTTTCTGAGTTTATCACCCAATAAACTGGGTTTGCAAGTTATTCTCATTTACTTGTCTGGATAGTCGATGAATCAACAGTTATGATATGAAAAAAAAGCTTGAAACGGCCATGATTGTTTCCAGCCATTCTTTAAAATTAAATGGAAAGCAGTAGGGCTAACTAAAATCTTTGGTGAGCACATGACATGGTTATTGCTCATATCAGGAGAACTTTGGTCATGATACTATTTCAAAGGTTACTAGTTCAATAAGACTCATGAGATATAAGGTATTGCTCGATTTTTCAGGAGGAAAGAAAGGAAGTTACCTTCCTCTCTTGCCTTCAGAAGTTATGGGTGCTCCATTACTGAAGGCTTTTATAAAGAGACCAGACAACTACTTGTCTGAAATGTTATAGGGCAGTGATGGCTAACCTTTTTCTCATGGTGTGCTGAAAGATCGCATGTGCATGATAGCATGCACATGTGCATGCCGGCACCCACAATGCAATGCATGCACAACACACCCCACGCACCCTGCCCCCATGCATGTGCGCATGACCGCCCCCATGCATGCACATGTGACCCCCCCCCATACCCTTCAGAGCATCTTCAGAGTCTGGGGAGGGCAAAAAATGGGCCTCCAGAAGTACCGGAAGTCCAGAAATGGGCCCATATCTAGCCTCCAGAGAACCTCCGGAGCCTGGGAGAGGCCATTTTTGCCTTCCAGAGACTCGATGGAAGCCTCTGGAGCCTGGTGAAGGCAAAAAACAGTCCTCCTGAAAGTCAGGAAATGGGCTGAAAATCAGTTGGCCAGCGGGAGGTAAGCACACATGCACAGTGCAGATGAGATTGATGATGGCTTGCATGCCCACAGAGAGGACTCTGTGAGCCACCTGTGGCACGTGTGCCATAGGTTCGCCATCATAGATATAGGGTCTCCTGTTCGAGCAGGGGTTGGACTAGAAGCCTCCAAGGTTCCTTCCAACTCTATTATTCTATGTTCCATCTTCCATGCACAGAGATACAGAGCTTGATGAAATCAATTTAATGTGAGTGTAACAGTTAGTACAGCAGCCTGTAGCAGTGTAGTTCAACCATGGCAATCTTAAGAAAAGTGGACTTCAATTCATTTAGCACTTGTCCAAGGGAACACAACAATTGATAGTTCATTTCAGATACAATGCCAAGCGATGCTGTTTATGTGAAAAGTCCTAAGTCATTTGGATCCAGAGCCCTCAGAATTCTACCTTTTCAAATATCCTACCTATTGCCTAAGATATCCTACCTATTGCCTAAGATCTGGTGATGTGATAATACAGCCTTTTCCGCTTTATCTGCGATGGAAACATGGTTTGTTGCAACAGACAACTTTTTCCTGTGACAACAATAGACTGTTATCTTATATCATTAGCTTCAGATTTCTGTTCTTCAACTGTTTTCTTTTAATAATTAGCAAGATTTTGTGGTTGGTTGTTATTCTACCAGGATTATTGCCTGCTAGTAAGCTTTTTGTTCAGGTGTTTGTTTTGTGTTTCTCCTTTGTATGTACTTGTTTGATAGGAAAGCTTTATAATAACATTGTGATTTGTAATTCTTACATGCCACCTTGAATGATAAATAGGATAGATAAGAAAGTAGGCATTCTTCTATAAATAGATAAATTATTAAATGAGGTTGACTTCTGAATAAATATGCATGCTGTTGGCTGAATGAGGTCTCCATTCAGAATGCTAATTTCATAGTGGGCAAATATATTTGTGCATGGTATATTGACAAGTTGCAAAAGCATGCACTAGAATTACAATCACATAGTTTTAGCAAGATGTGAAATACATGAGGAATTTATATTCAGATTCATCACCAAATAAGTCAGTAGAATTTCCTGCATTTCCCCCACTAAAATACACCCACAAACTTACACTTTCCACAGTGTAAGGAGAACAAGAAAAATTAAACTTTGGAGACAATCCAGTATTAGGTTTTGCTATTATTGCCCAGTTGAATGAACTCTAAGCATGGATGATCAGCTCTAGGCAGTAAGGAAATTCAGGAAGGAGATGAGACTGAAGGAAATGACTCCATCATTTTTAGCCTTGCTGATCCCTTGTGCATGAAGGTGATGTCGGATGATGAACCTTGAGAACTAGCACAAGTAAAAACTGAAGGAAACCATATTTGGTTTGTTCTAGGTAAAGACAAAAAAGCTGTACAGAAGGAATAGAAGGAACTGGATAAAAAGAGAAGCAAAAAGGAAAATTACGGTAGATGTTTCCCTTATTTGAGCTTTGGATTGATTCACATTTGTTTTAGGTTGGTTAGATGAGCAAGTTCTTTTTATTTTTATTTTATTTATTTATTTATTTTGTCAAGCATGCATTAGATAACAGATATAAGTATAGATATGATTACTGATACATGAAATGGATATAAATAAATGGGGTCATTGGGACAGGGACAGGAGGCACATTAGTGCGCTTATGCCTGCCCCTTTTTCTGCTAGATAGGCTTGAACTTGTAGAGAGAGGAAAACCGGTCTGTTCTAGACATTGCTTTAAAGAGCTAATGTCTAGAAAGAACTCAAGGAGTGATCATGATATATAAACGTCAAATGGAGATATTCTCTCTCCTCCCCTTATGCTGAATGATGGGAGGTAGTTAGGGCAGACCAAAGGAAACAAGTCATGCAGCTGTTCATGAGAAGTATGTACAGCTGTAATAATGACCCACAAATTGAATGGATTTCATACATTCACACTGGATAAAACTATCAGCAGACAGCACTATTGATGATAAGTTGTGAAAGGTACCTCTGAATAATAGGTGCTATGGGACCAAGGTGGGAGAGATCTACTGAACTTAAGAGATGTCTTGGGGCATCTCAGGCACAGCAGGTGAATCATTGGATGTGGATGAAGTAAATTTGTGGTCTTAAATATGTTCTTAGATTTCAGTGAAGACTTTGTATTTGGAAACATTATTTGTTAGAGTACATTGCAATTCTATGCATCCTTCATTTATGCTTTTTAATTTTGGTATGTTTTTGCTTGTTTGGGGGCATTTAAACAAATAGATTTTTTTTAAAGTGGACTCATTGAGATATAAGTTGATGAAAACAGAAACTTCTAATTCCCACATATTATAATATCACTGCAATCTGAACATGTACTATAAATATATGGAACAAAATGAATGGCAAAAAGGTACGGGAGAATCAGTGGTGGGATTCAAATTTTTTTACTATCGGTTCTGTGGGTGTAGTGTGGTGTGGCTTGGTGGGTGTGGCAGGGGCAGATGATGGTGGGCTGAAGAGGCCGAAGAGGAAGATGCCGAGGCCTGGCTGGGGGGAATCTGGAAAGGGCCCTTCCCACGCTTGCTGCCAAACAGGGAGCCCAGGAAGGAGGATGAATTCGAGGGGGGCCGAGGCTGGGGCTTGTATTCCTCTGGAGGAGGTGGTGGTGGCGCCCTCTGGTGGGGATGTGGGCTGCTAATGATAGACCCCTGGAGGACACAAGGGATGAGGGTGGAAAGGCAGAAGAAAGAGGAAGAGAAGGGAGAGAAAGACGGGGCATTAAACAACAGGTGTCTATAAGCCCCCCTAGGCCAACAGTCTGGACTTCCCTAGACTTTCTCAGGCAAGCTTGGCTCAAATTAAAAGTAAAAAGTTCTGGGAAAGGAAGTCAAGGCTCCCAAAGCAAGGGAAGCACTCACATGCTCTTTGACCTTCCTCTGGAGGTAGACAGAAGAGACAGAAGCTGCAAGGCAGAAAGCGGGAGAAGGACGGAGGGACCCCACCTGCATCCCTCTCCTCCCTCCGCCATCCATCCTGGGCTGGTTTTCCTCTAGCCCACTTACTTCAATTGTGCTGTCCAAGGATCCCACGCTGTTACGGCGGCCCCGCTTGCCTGCAACAGAGCAGGGATTAGCGAGACCTGAACTTCACCCCTTCCTCCTTGTGCCAACCCTCCACTTTTGAAGGTGAGGGGGAAGAAAATCCCCCCATCCCATCCCACCAAAGCAGAGCAGCAGAGCAAAGGCAGAGTTAGCAGAAGAAAAGAGGGAAACGGAGTGTCTTGCCCTTGTTCACCTCCTTTTAGTACAGAGCAGGCCTCTTCTACTGCAGTAAAACTACTTGGGTCGGGGTACACAAATATTGTGCAACCCATCACCCCCGACCTCTGCACTCCTCCTGAGACTCAGAGTGCAACTACCTTTCTTCCTCACTGTAAGCTTGGAAGAGAGAAAGAGATCCATCCATCCATTCATGCGCTCACCAGCTATTTAATGAATTCTTACATTCCAAAATCCTGGGGATTTCTTATTCCTGAATCAGTTTTATGGAAGAGAATTAAATGGTGGAAATCTTTTTCCAGACATAAAGTATATTTTTTTTAACCAGTAGAGGGAGCCATAACAATTATATTTTGGGGATAAACCGATTTCTGGGATGGAATTAAGTTAAAGTTTGAATGGAGCTGGGTTTTTAAGAGAGCTGTGACAGAGCCAGTTTTAACAAATTCAAGTGCTAAAACCTTTTCCTTGGCTGCATTGCTCCAGCTTAAAGGTGGTGATGGGTGCTCCATCTTGAAAAGCTCCCCTCATGCAAAATCTTCCTGCAAGTAGAAACCTAGGAAGCCAAGGGAGAAAGGTTCAGTCTGAATTTCTCCCTATTTTTTTTTTACTTGCAGGGATTTCTCTTGTTCATAAGAGAGCATCTGAAGTAAACAACAAGGTGGCCAATCAACAGCCAGGATCCCACAAAGCCCACAAATGCTACCAAAACCTGGTGGCACAGTAACACACCACTTTGAGGTAGCGTATGTATATTCATAGTTAGCTACAAAAGAGGCTTTTTATAGTGTTAAACATTAAGAACACTTTAAATCCCCCTCTGCCAATCCCAGAAAATCAAAAAAGAAATCTCAAGTCTGTTGATTTAGTCAAGAGCCACAGCTCTGCTCACTGTGGCCCTTGGCTCCCCCAAAATAGTTGTCCACACTCAACCTAAAACCTGAAGGAATACAGTCTAGGAACTGTCCCGGCAGGTCCTGTCAAATGCATATATTGGCTCAAATTCTGGAACCCAGAACCTGGATACCAGAAGGGCAACTAAGCATTTCCAGCTGCATTCCTAGAGAGGCCTCCAGAACACTGATGATGTCATCTGCTACATTCTGCCACACTTTTCCGTTCCGTGGAATCTGGTGATATTCATCATAGGTTCTCCTCAGCATAAATGGAGAAATTCTGGTTCTTTCCTGATCTTCATCCCAGCCCTGAGCCTCCCTTGGTCTCTTCTCCTAGAGCCATAGAGAGAACCTAGAGTCCTGAACCCCTGTCCCTCACCAGCATCAGAGAGGTCACGCAGGGAGCTATTGAGGGCACTTCTCTTCAGGCCCTCTCCCATAGTATAGGCATCCTCTAGACTGCTCCTGGTCAGGGTGCCATTCACGGTGTCCTTGGGCCCAGAAGAGGGAGAGGCGTTGGGGCGCATTACTCCTTTCTGCTTTTCAAGCTCCGCTGTGATGGAAGAATAAGACAGAAGCAGAATGGTTATTTACAAATCTTAGGATGGTGCCTCAGCCTTGAATGACAGAGCGACCCCATTTCTGATTAATAGTGACGCAGTCCAAAGACTACATTTGGAAACAATAGACAAGTACCATGAATATTTGTGAAATATCATCCCATGTGGAAGGGCAGTGACTTCTAATTATAGGAAGCTTATGCAATATTCCCACCTCACTTCTAAGCTTTCAAGCACTTGCCCATTTTCAAATATATTCCCTGTAATAACAATCTGGATCATAGCAGTTCCTCACTCACATTCCACACGGTATTTCTCCATCTCTTGGACTTCAGCGATGGACTCCCGTAGGTCACTGGTGAAACGCAATCGATCCTGCAGACTGGGGGCATTGAAGATGATCAGGACTTTTCGTTCCCCACCGGGGACAGCTGAGAGTAGTTTAATCCCATACTGGTAATCTGGTTGGAAGAAAGTCAGATGCTGGGTGACGATGAGTCCATTGCAAAGCAAGGATGGCAATCATGAAATGGGCCAGAGTGATGGGTTATTCCTGAGGGTCAGCTCAAGAATGAAGGATTGAAAGATAAACAACAGCAAAGAGCAAAGGCCCTTCAGAAGCTGGCTCTCAGCAGGGAAGATAAACGTGCCTTCCCCAGCTGGACAATCCCAGGCTAGTTTGGGTCGCATTCTCAGCCTGCCTGGAAGGCACAGGGCAAGAAAGGTCTAGGTAGGTAGGGGAACCAATGAATCTGTTGTTGCTGTAGTAGGCACTGAAGACCCAAGAAGTCTTCTTTAGAGGGGACTTTAAGGATCGAGATGGGGAGAAGGAGAAAGATTATAATTGGAGCAGATAGTAATGTATCATGGAGCCTGAGCCCATAGAGAGGTGACTTTTATAAGGCCTCTCTGTTGGGAATTCCGGCAGGGACACTCACAGGAATTCTGAAAGAGCTGCAGCTGCATCTCAACAAGTGGGAAGCTCTGGCGGAAACTGTAGGTCACAAGGATCTTCTTCTTCTGGAAAATCTTTGTCACCTAAATATCATTGGTCACAAAGGGTTGATGATGGGGAAAAGAGGATCAATAGGGAGGAAAGAGAACCATGAGTCAACCACCATGCTTTGTTTTCTAATCTAGAGCACATTGAAAAAAAATAACATGGGAAGCCAAGGGAGAAAGGTTTAGTCTGAATTTCATACATACTAAGTAATACTAAAGTAAAATGGAATCTCCTTTCATATGGCTGGAAATAACTGGTTCTAGCAACTTTTTTAAAGAAAGTGCAATTGATATTAGTCAGGCCAGTATTTCCATCTCACATTAGTCATAAATTATACAAAGTGAGTGTCTTAATTCATCACACATTTTCACAGCAAAATAGGATGTTGCTGCATGGTGGAAGCTCTCGTTGATATCTCTCTCAGACACAGCCTTGAAATTCTAACTTTTGAATTACTTAAAAAAACAACAATAATTTCATAACACTATGATGTCAAACGCCTTTCAAATGGGCATGAATTTTTAAAGTTTCATTTATATATCTATCTTTTCTCCTCAAAGGGTCTCTTTCCTTCCCAGTATGCGGTTTTACCAGAAAGCCTATTTCCATTAATTCTAATCCATCAATCTACTATCTCCAGCACTGAAATATTCTCAGTCCTTCCCCTGTGATGTTGGCTCAACTAGGAAGGCAAAACAGAAAGAGATCCAGCAAATGGCCCCACTTGATAGAAACAGAGCCTTTCTTAGCTTCTCAACAATGTCCATCTTCTTCCAAGCCTTTCATCACCTGGGCTTTTCAAAAGTTTTGCATGAGAAGATGAAAACTTTCCCAACTCTTCCCAAAGAAGCGGAGTTCCCTTACCACCCTTGACCTTACCACTAAGAGGTCATTGAAGAGGAAGACTTCCCTCTGGTGAAGGCCAAGCCTTTGGGGCCGGTTGGGGTCGGGGACCTCATACAGCTGACAACAGCACACCAGGCGCCTATGGGGCAGAGAGAGAACCTGGTGGGATAGAGAGGAAGAACATGCTGGGAGCGGAGCTGGAAAACAAGTGCTTGGGAAAGCTCTCTTTGCAAACCACAGTCAACCATCCCTGAAGACAGTTTCCACTCACCGGCTTTTTGCCCACAATCATCCGCTCGACTGCCTGGACCTGAGAAACGTGATCGTCGTTGGTGCGCAGTTCTCGACTCTGAATCCGTTGGTAAATCCCTACCAAGAGGTCACGGGGAATATCCTCTCCATTATCAACCCCTGGAAAAGAAACCAAGAGGGGGAATCAACAGAACAGAAAGGCCACATTTAGTCTGACTAATAATACCATAACCACACAGCATAATATTGTATGTTTTAGGCCTTGTAGGCCAGCCACAGCCTTATGCCTTAGCCTAATTTAAAAAATAAGTTTTGCAATAAATTCACTCAGATCTCTGGCAAGAATTATCTCACAGATCCCGGGCAGCATATTGCTAGGGAGAGAGAGGGAAAAAAGGGAAGGGGAGGAACAATTGCCACAAAAAGAAAATGAAAACGAGTGACCTGTGCAATTTGCATCCTTTACCTCAACCCTGCCATTGCCACCACATGGCCCCCACAGATTACATACGATGAAAAAGATGTTTTCACACATACACAAAAATTGTTCAAAATAAATCCACATATCATTTTTTAAGCCCGCAACAGCCCTGAAAGACAGGCTAGTACAATTCCTATATTGGGAACTGTGAGGATATATACTGCCATCAAAATTTAGCCTAAGGTAAATTTCAGGAAATAATAATAAATAGTTGCCTTGGAATTGCACCCAAGGTGCCTATGACTATTGATTCTTTCTTTGCTTTCTTTGTTCTATTTCTATTTGCAGGTCTTTTGTGATCCCCCCCCCCCCAGTTCCTTCTATTCTTCTGTCTCCAGCTACTGCCATGTCCACTATCTACGCTTTTGGGTGTTTCTTATCAACAAACATTAAGTCTGGGGTATTATGGGGTAGATGCCTGCCTGTTTGAATTCTAAAGTCCCAGAATACTTTAGCTTCTTTCATTTTCTATTGTTTTCATTATTTTATAGTCCCATCAGTTTTTGCTTGCAGGCAAATAATATTTCTTGCAGATATTCCAATGCACCATTGCTGCTACTTTCTCATGCTATTGTTTACAGTCAGTCTGTGTGTTCTTGCAGCAGCTAACTCTTGAACATCATTGGCATTGGCAAAATCACCATCAGTCAATTGCAAAAGACAGCTTCTCTGGGAATAGCTTACACTATCAGACAACATCTGCCTACCTCAGGTCCTTGGGAAGGATTTGACAGGTGGATAAAAATGCCAAATCCAGTCTAAGCATCTGGCTGACTATGCCACCAAACATAATCATCATAATCCTATCCAATTCAGCCATGGGCAATGTTTATTCACAATCCACAGAATTCTAGGTCCTAAACATTCCGCAGAAACATGATCTAGGCAACTTTTCCTATTATGGAAAACAGAGGTCTCTTAACCAAAGCTGTTCTTTGATCTGCAATATTCTGGTTGTTACGTTTAGTCCAAATTGAACTTAAGTAAAGAAATCCTTTAAAAAGCATTTGATCAAAACAATCTCAATTTCTATTTTGAAATAAATAATATCATTGAGCTCAGGTTGTACTTCCTTCCCATTTTAATTGAAACTGGTAGCCGCTTTGCTCATGGTAATGAGTTACATATGATCACACAGTGTGAGGGTTGGAAGGAACCTTATAAACCATTCAATATTGCTGACCATCCAGCTCTTTGAAAATTTCCAGTAAGACACCACTGTTCCAGAAAGAATATTCAGCTGCTTAACATTTCTTACCATCAGGTACATATTTCAGCCTAATCTCTTTTTTAAAAAATCCAAACAGTTAAGTGTTTGTTCTATCTCCAATTTCCACAGACGGCCAATCTCTTCCGTTTTTCAGTCTTCTCTTTGGAAGCTAACTAAGAGACCTTAATGTCCTGATAATTCTCCTTGCTTCAGCTTCTTCGTATTCTTTTCAAAACACAGTGGCCAGAATTGAACACAGTACGAGTACTGCAAGTACAGAGTAATCGATGATTACAACCCGCAATCTGATTTCAATGCGGCCAAAGATTGTATCAGACATTTGAGCGGCTACAACATTGCTGGCTCATATTCAGTTGAAGCTCCACTAGGACCCCTAGAACTTCTCACATACACCGGCATTAAGCAGATTCTCTGCAATTTTGTACCTCTGCATATGACTTTTCCTACACAGAGGAACAACTTTTCATTTATCTTCACTGGATAACCCTTAGATTTGTCCTAATATTCAAGCCTTTTGAAATAATTTGAATTATGACTTTGTTTTTTAAGGCGTTAGCTGTTTCCCCTAGCTTGAAATCAGCTGCAAATTTAATATAATAATTTCCTTATTTATTTTTAATTTTTTTCATAGTCCATTATTGCTGAGTCACCTCTAAAGACAAGGGAGAGGCAAAGTTTAAGATGTCACCGTCTTGCTATCTTCATACCAAAAGCTTTGAAATTATTCAGTATTAAAATACTGAAAAACTATGTCTAGATATTTTAAATTCTGGACTAAAGCAAGCAGAAGTCTAGAATGTGCAACCTCTTTCTCGCCAATAATACATTTCTTATCATTTTAAACATTTGCAATAATTAATGGCACTGAAGTCCTATCTCCAAAATTGATGCACACTTTTTTTTGGATCCCTCTAGCTTCTGAGATTTTACCAAGCTTGTTCACAAACTTGCATGCATGTATTCTCAGCTTTGAGAACAAAGAGGAGATTGCTGGACTTCAGACCCCACGTTCAAGGCTTCTGAAATAATTTTGAATTGTGATTTTGTTCCTTAAGATGTTAGCTATCCACACACACACACACCGCCCAGCTTGATGTCATCTGCAAAAATGACATCCTAATTTGCTTATTCTTTGCTTTTATTTTATTATTTTTTCCATAGTCCATTAATAATGAATTGCCTCTAAAGAAAAAAAAAACTAAAAATTTTCTGAATGGTGCATTTACTGAATGGTGAATGAATGGTGCATTTAACAGTTCACCACTTTCACTGAGTTCCCACAGAACTATACATAAATAGTGACTGAAGAGAGCAGTGAATGACATACCTTCCGCATGGGAATTGAAAAAAAAGCAAAGAAGCAACAGCAGCGAAGATGTTGGGAGTTCCAGAGCCTTTTTTTTTTTTTTTAAAGAGGGTTCTTGCTTACCTCGCAGGTTTTTGATGAAGTCATCCAGCTTCATCTTCCTCTCTGCTTTGACGCTGGGGCTGTACATGTCTGTGTTGAGAAGGATGATGGCAAAAGCCAAGATGAAAATGGTGTCAGGGTTCCGAAACTGGCGCACCAATGGGGCATTGCAGACGCAGTAGCGCTGGCTGGAAGAAACGGGGTTGAGGTTATGATGAAGAAGCAAACAATTCAGAGGGAAACAAATCAAACACCTTTCGGTTCTCATGAACTGTAAACTGGGCTCAAGCCACATAGCCCATCATGAAAAAAAAATATTGGTGACAGATACTAGCTGAACTGCTAAATAAGACTTTTAGCCATGAATTTGCAAGTAATATATAACTATATGGGCATATTAACCTATTTATCACTTTTACCGTATAAAATCCATCTTTGTAACGTTAATCGACTGAAAGTTTAGATCATGAATCTTTGGATTAATCTGATTAACACAGTCATACGAAGTGATTCATGTATCATTGCATTCAAATATTAATTGGTAATTTGTTTATTAAATGTAACGCCACCCATCTCATAGTTTGGGGAAACTCTTGAGTGGCTTGTTCCTGGATTAATCTATTAGTAAGTCTTTGTTTAGCTGACAGACTTGGTTAATATTCAGAATACATTGTCTCAATACTGAAGCCATGGATCTCCCTCCAAACAGCAGGAGTAAATGAACAAATGAGTATTTTTGTATTTATGAATTAAAAAGTCTTTTTTTTTCTGAACTAACTTAGACCAAAATGCAGTCCCTCCAGATTAACTTGTATATACAGGCACAGGACATTGATGGAAGAAAATATTTTACTGAAGAAAATTCCAGATTGTTTTCCCCATTTTACAATAAATAAAATGTGGAATGCCTGTCAATCGAAAGGTCGGCAGTTCAGTGGTTCAAATCCCTAGTGCCGCGTAATGGGGTGAGCTCCCATGACTTGTCCCAGCTTCTGCCAACCTAGCAATTTTAAAGCACGTAAAAAATGCAAGTAGAAAAATAGGAACCACCTTCGATGGGAAGGTAACAGCGTTCCGTGCGCCTTTGGCGTTTAGTCATGCCGCCACATGACCACGGAGACATCTTCGGACAGCGCTGGCTCTTCAGCTTTGATACGGAGATGAGCACTGCCCCTAGAGTCAGCATACGTGTGAGGGGAACCTTTACCTTTACCTAAAATGCTGAATTCCCCATTAATAGCCTTATACATGAGTTCCAATTCTATATAAAGCATTTTTATACTCTTTCTGTTGTATAAGGAGGTACTTTAAAAAGAAACAAGGCTAAAAAATAAACAGGAACAAAAATATAACAAATGAAACTATATCTTTTTATTTATTCAAGTCTTTAAATTGCCTGAGATTTTCCTTAATGAATTAAATAACTGCTTGCTCCATGGTCTTTGATAATTTGCCTATTTATGTTTTAGAGAATTCCACAATGTTTATGCAAGCAAAACAAAATCAAACTATATCACATCATGCTACAGGAAAAAACATTCCTAATGTATAATAAAAAATGACTCCGTCTAGCAGATTTGATGGGTGGGTGAAGTATCTTCATGCCTCCAAATATGGATATTTATCAGGCATAATCTTCAGTTGGGACAGTATTGCCCAAATCAAACTACTATAAAGTCTGCAGCAATACTTCCTTTTAATTTTGAGATACCGTTTGTGAATTCAAGTATAATACTAAATCATATCTTTCTCTTAATTATGGATTAGATTTATAAGGGTTTAGAATGTCTGAACAATGTATATGTCTTTATATTTATGTGTCATGTACTTTGACTTATTAGCTGTCTAGATTCATATTCATCTTTTAGTTTAAAGTCTTCTATGGCCAATCTAGAAGCATTTAAAGATTGTTCTTCCATGTATAATTGTCCCCTCCTACCTACTTTAATCTCAGAGCTCCAATGATGAAACACCAGTTCCTAGTAAACCATGCAACCATTAGTTAGAAATGAATACTGACTATCTATGAGGTCAAGGAAAATGGAGATTACTAACAAAAGATGTGCAACAGATTGTGCTTTTTTACATCTGCAGCAAAGCTCATTTTGGTTTAACATAACCAGGAATTCCAGAGTCACTCCCAAACCTGACTTCATGTTTTCACTGAAGAAGGAAATCCTAGTAATATGGCGCAGAAGATAGGACGCAGTAATTGCAGACTTCTGCTAACAGCCAGCTGCCTGTAATTTGGCAGATCGAATCT
>JAOYMU010000098.1:5328034-5340613 GCA_025802295.1 Psammodynastes pulverulentus
AAACATCTGCAAGAAAACAAGCAAGCTCAGAGAGCACCAAGGACCCCTCATTTCAACCCTGAGCTACAAATATTCTCTTTTATTGGTAATAAGCAGTTTCGATTTTCTATTACCACCTAGCGGTCAACTAGATTTTTGCAGGTTTTGCAGGAATAAACCTGTTTATTCCTGGAATTAACCTATCTAGGCAAATTGCAAATTGAAGTTACTGTGGACTGGAACAAGACAATAGAAAGTCTCTTTACTGTCATTTCATTGGCAGAGATATGACACATGTGTCTAGGCCACTGGTAAGTATTACAAAATGATATGGGATGCCAACCAGAGGAATTCCTATCTCCTCTTCCTTCTCTTCTCTGTATGCTCAAACAAATCTCAGCCTTACAAAGTCTTAATTGTAAGTTTTACCCAATAAGTCTATTTACATACCAGGTGTGTTTGAACAACAGGATCATACTCAAGAATGATCAATCAGAAACATGCCTGTGAGTCTCTATCAGTAATGCAGCTAGGAAACAGCAATGTGAGTCCATGAGTTTGACACCGGTGGTTAAGTAGGTCACATGGTCCTTAAGCTTTCCCCGTTGACTTGGCTTGTCAGAAGCCAGCTGGGAAGGTGACAAATGGCGATCACATAATCCTGGAACCATCATAAATACATGCCAGTTGTTGAATGACCAAAATTTGATCACATGACTGTGGAGATGCTGCAACGGTCACAATGTGAGGACTGGTTGTAAGTCACTCTTTCCAATGCTGTTGGTAACTTTGAATGATCACTAAACAGGTAATCATAAACTGAGGACTACCTGTATACGGTCTACCTTCTCTTGAGCTCTTGGAGCAGCGAGATACAGTTGATCTATAGCTAGTGTTGGAAAATGAACATTTGTGATTAATCTAAGTTAATTATTAAACAGTGAGTCCAAAATAAAACCTATTGCTACCAAAGATGATTTAGCATTGTAACTAAGAGCTATGAACCAAGAAAATGTTTATGCAAACCACTTTTCCACATAAAGTACACCTTTCTTGGAAAATTAATACCAAACTATGTTATTGTTTCTTTCAAAAATTAGTAAAATGATGTATGCAATGTAATTTTAATAATCAGAGCATGATGTACTATATCATGAAGAGTATATAATAGTGGAGCTATTTTTGTGTAGGGTTGGCAAGAAATAGGGCAAATCTACAGAGAAGGGGGGATTTGCATTTCTCATGTTGTAGACTACATTGAATCTCTAAATTACTTAACAGGGTTGTTTTTTTGCAATATTGCAAGATGCTGTTACATTTTGTTTATTTAAAGGTATGTACACTTACTGTACTACAAATGTGCACTTCTCAGCTTGGGTACTGTGAAATTCCAGCCCTTCAATTATTAGGAGCCCAATTTACCCAAAGGTAAGATAAGTGCACTCTAGGTACGCTCCAAAATTCTCTTCTGTGTATTTATGTCCCAGGCATCTGAAAACAAAGAAACAATGAGCCTCTCTTGACTTAAAGCTTTCCCTGTACCTGAGTTAGAGCCAATGGCGCTTCATCACACGTCAATTTTACTCTTTCTTTGCCACTCAGCTTCAGTTTCAAATCTGTGCATCCTTCCTTCAATTCTGGGATTAAATCCAAGTTTAGAAAGACAGAGGCCCAAATCACAGAGAAGCCACATCTCATTTGCCAGCTTCAAATAGCTCCTTCCCCTTCAAACTGGAGAACATTTTAAGCAATACATGCAAGTAGAGATCTGCAGTCAGTTCCTCTTTCTTCTCCCCCCTGAACCAAATCAAATCTCTCCTAACCAAGAAACCAGACCCTGATCTGATGAACTATCTTCTTTCCTAACAGCACAGGAAGCAACTAAATGTAAAAGAACATTTGCTGGGGATGATTAACTTCTTCCTCTCTCTTCCTGCTTTGGTTTCAAGAGACATCATGCAAGGGCCTATGATCTGTCTGGAGAAGGCTCTAATGCTTAGAAAGGTGGAAAGGAGATGACCAGCAGCAACGTGGATGGACTCAATTACAGTAGTGATGGGTGCACTGATGGCAAACCTGAAAGATCAGGTTAGGGACTGATCGTCATAGTGAAAAATCTATCTATGTGGTCTCTGGGAATCAAAAATAATTTGATGGACATAATAGCAATAGCAATAGGGCTTAGACTTACATATTGTTCCATAGTGCTTTACAGTTTTACATAATCAGTCAAGGGTTCCTTCCTCAAAAGGAGAAGCAAAGTCAAGCACTGCTTGGGATGTGAAATTGTAGTTTCCAAATATAGTTCCAGCTGACAATTTCTATATTCTGTGTAGTGCTTTGATACTACAATGTTATTTATTTGGCTTTGTTGTGTTCAGCACCTCATGCAGAAAACTTGCAGCCAAGTACCACAGATGAAGTACCATTCTGTTGCCAGATCGCTTTTTTTCTATATAGTAGGAAAGGAAATCCCACCTTGTCCATTGCCTTATCTCTCTTCTGCACTCATTAAAGACTTGTCCATTTGACTTCCCTTCCAACTAATGGATGTTGGTGGGGCCTCCTAGCATCTGGTAATTGCTATCAGGATTCATAAAGGACAGAAAGGGGAGGCAAGTGGAGAAATACATGCCATGATATTATGTCTTTAATACCATGAATTATGTACTTGTGTCAAAAATTGGGATACAAGTATTTAAGTATTTTAAATCATATCACCATATACATCTTTCCTTTTTTTCTTTTGAAGCTTGCTGCAGCAGACTCTGCTATATTTTAGCAAGCAAAAATATGTATTTTTATTTTTTAGTACATTCGAGTCAGCAGGCTGTAACAGCATTTTAGCAGCAATTAGTGGAAATATATTGGAAAGGGATATAAATTCAAATTTGCATTTCTATCATTCCAGTCACAGGATTTACACTCAATTTACATTTATTAAAGCAATCTGATGCTAATCAAATAAATTCTGGCTTATAAAGCTTTCTGAACATTTCTTACTCAGTGTTCACTTGCAGTTGCTTTTTGGTTTAGGACTAATCCATATTCTAAACTAGAGCTACTATCTATTTAGTTAACAAGCCAGGAAGGAGCTCACTCTGAAAGAGCTGAGTTGAAGCCTACTGAAGTATTGTACTACTGACTTCAGATCCTATCGAAAGTGCAATCAGTTTCTCAGTAAAATGCTGGGTGGGGCAATTGCAATCCATGTTTACTTGTTCAGGAATAAAGCACAATGAATTCAGTGAGACTTATTCTCAGGTAAATATAGACTTGGTGACTGACCTATAAAAGATTCGGTCTCTAGGGATGGAAGAGAGGTAGAGCAGTTTATAAAGGGATCATGTGTTGCTTTTTCAAGATGCAAAAAGTGGCTGCTTTCTGGAGAAACAGCTGCAGGAACAGCTGCTGAGTAACCTTCCCAAGGGTAGGCAAGACTGTTTTCATGCAGACAACCACAACACCCAGCGAAGCAACCCACAATGCACCCTGACATGCCCAAACAATCCCTGATGAGTAGCTATTGCCTTCTATGTTTGTATAGAATAAATGGCCATAATTTTGTTCGGTTATGGACAATGCTATGAAGTCTCGACAGTCCCAACAGCTGCTTTTTAGTGAAAGAGAAAGATTTTAGACTCATAAGACCCTTTTGACAAAAAAGCTAGTTCACACAAAAATGATCCTCTGCTTTGATTATTTAACATTGATTTGTAATTCAAGAAGTTCACTGGTGCTGAGAAAAGAATTAAATCTAATATGATTCCAAATTGCTGAAGCTAAATTTCTGTGAACGAGATCTAAATCACACAGGCAAACCCCACACACACTCCGAAGTTGCACAAAACCAAGATGTGAACACAGCTATGACCTCCTCCCAACCCCATTTCAGTCTTTAGTTAGGAGACCTTTCATGTTGCTAACCAAAATGCATGAGTTGGGCAGTGTAATAAGATTTATTTACTTATTGCTACCCATCTGTCCTACTGCCCAATTTTAAGCAGCGACCAAACACAAATCAATGTTTGGTGAACTTAATGTGAACATTTCAGATCAAACTAGACATTATGCTAAAGCAGGTGGTACTTTCTTAAAAAGAACACCACAATCCAGGCTCCACTGCCTAGAACACCTTGTGACAGCTTGTGCCCATAATTTTCTTGTTTCTCCCCAAATCTATCCCCTCTTTTTACCTTCTGTCTTTGATGGTGTGTATGTGAGAGAGAAAGAATCTGTTCCTTTGGGGTCTTATGGAAAGGAGAGAGTTAGCAACCTGGAGCACCTCTAGATACAGGCAGGTTTAAATCTGCTTTTTGCCCACTCCTGCCAGACTATTACCTGCATAAAACTTGAAATGCCAACAGTGGAGGAATGGTTTGTGAAGATGATAGAATTAGCATTACATTCTGATTTAAGGGTTTGATGTTTCGAAATTTCAGGTACACTGTGGAAAGAAGGAAATTATAATGTAATCTTAGAGGGGGGCAAAATATAAATACAGTTATAACCATTGTTAAGAAGATTGTAAGCCACTTCTTTTAAATCTTTTTTCTTGCTTTCTTTCCTTTCTTTATCTGTTCCTTATTTTATTTATTCTTTTTGTTTCTTCTCTAAAATTTGTATTGTTTAAAGTATTGTTAAAAAATACTTTAATGAAAATCATTAAAAAAAATAAAGCTGCTCTTTTCCTAATATTAACACTGGATTAAAAATGTCTAACTGGCCATATCTTCAGCAGCATGCTCACCATGTGACCATTCATTTTCTATTTTAATTGTGATCGAGGGTTATACAAGCTGATAACTGGCATGGTGATATTGCCTAAAATCCAACCTCATATTTAATATTAACAATGTGCCTACCTCACAATATATACTTCTGTCCTAGAATAGAAAGAAGAAAGGAAACAGGCGTAACTGCTGTTTAAAAAGAGAATTCATATTATTTTGCGTGCTAAACCTAGCCATAAACTAGCCATATGGGTTGAGTTTGCACAATACACAAGACCAAAATGTATTTAGCTATGTTTTGATATGTTATGTGAGTAGGCTCTGTGTCTGAGAGTTAGCTACAGCACACGATAGAGCCCACAAACAGATGAACTCCAATGCAACTGCAGCACTAACCCAATTTGTAAACTCCCTGTATGAGACTGGGCCTCAGCCTCCCACATTTCTGGCTATAAAGGATGCCTAATTCCCTTTGCCTTTTATCTCATGGTCTTGGGGTCAGTGATCTTGTGATTCTCCAGCATTACATAGTGAACTCCTCAGAAATATCTGATAAGCTATGCACAACCGCCAAAGGGGACCAAGGCAGAAAATCTAATGCTTCTCTTTTCCACTCACATATTTGCAAGCCATAGCAGGAAAGTATTGCATCCAATTGATTACTCCTCCTATGTCCCAAATCCAGCAAGGTATGTTTCATGATGAACAGTTAATTTCCTCAATTAGCAAACCTGCCCAGTTAACTGCCTCTGGAACACAGTCTAACCCAGTGCTTCTAGCAGATTACCCAGATCTATCTACAAAAAGTTTATAAAAAGCCGTTTGTAAAAAAAAAGAAAAAGAAAACTGGGCAAGAAGATTTGAACCACATGTTTTGTCACATGCAGCAATCACAACAGACCAATGAAACAGAAATTCCCTTGCAAACACTCCACCTGGAAGCAGTGCAAAAGGCAGTAGAGACAGACACCCTCACTGCAACCCCCACAGAGGTTGATAAGGATTGGGCCTCCATTGCTCTCTACATGCTGTAGGAAGCTATCATTTACAACACTAAGCCACCCCTGGATGACTATTTATCAGGGCAAGTATGCCTATTTTGTCATTCTTCCCTTGGCCTTTTAAGATAAACTGGTGTTAAATATATATGACCTGATATAAACGAAGACCTGAAAAATGAATATTAGTTTAAGATCACTGAACAAGTTTAGAGCTGAAATGAAATTAGAAAAGGGTTTTCAGGTAAGGTGCACAAGTCACACTTTTAACTAATAAAAATAAAAACAGAAAAGGAAAGCCATAGTTATTAGTTAGGTTGAGGAAAGAGGGGGCTGTCTCTAGTCATTTCTAGCTTTCTGCCAGCATGGAGAAAAGGATCAGTCATTCCCCCCACCCCACCCGCATTGCTACTTCAGGCTTTTTTTAAAAAAACCTCCCCAGTGTTGGTAGGGAGTGGGCGGGAATGGCAAGACACATTTGTGCTGATTTTAAGTCATTTGCAGTATCAAACCACTTTGCTAATTTCTAACCAGAAAAAGGAGGCGGCAATGAGGAGAGAGAAAAGGGAGAACAGGAATGGCCGGATCCATTCATTCCTATCCCACAGCCACCCCTATATCCATTCCTTATGAAGGAAGATGCTTAATTGTTCGGGCTTAACTGCTTCTTAGCTTTCAATCCAAGCTTGTGGACCATGAGAGTTGATCCTGTTCTGGAATCAATGTCCCAGATGCAGTGATGCTGGCATTCAAACTCTATGATTCTCCAGCTAGGAACTATCAATTATGGTGCACAGAATCTGATGGCATGGCGTTAAATCAAACACCCTAGTGCAGCATTCTCCAAACTGGTGCCCTCTGGATGGGTCTGATTGCAATCCCCATAATCCTCAACCAACCCCATACATAGCAATGTGGTTATGTCAGTCATCTCAAAACTGGGCCACTGATCTTCAGCAACAGCATTGCCAAGTTTCAGCTACACAATCAGAGAGAGCTTAAATGAAGTTTAAGGAGATATACATGGCTTGCAGGTTGTTCATTTCATCCCAGAGAGAGCACGGACAAGGAATCCCAGGCATACTCTGAGGATCAAGGTCAGAATCCAGTAGTTGGAAGAAAGAAGCATTATCACTTTGAAAAATAACGCTTTATAACAAAATCTAGCTTTTTGTTAGGCGGTAAGAAGATCATAGGTGCGAATGTTGCCTCTGATAACGGCTCATTCAAAGGCTTCAGGCACATCACTGTTCTCCTACAAATGTTCATTAAGAATGTAATACTGCAGGCCTATCTTGCATGGCTGTAACTATTCCAGTAATAATGTAGATAGTGCCAAATGTGTGATTATTATAATTGATTCTCACACGCTAGCAACTACACTCATTTTTTCAAAGCTGTTTCCCCCAGAATAGATATATTATAATTCCCATCACTTTGAGGCTGCATCGCTATGGATGATGAGAGTGCAGTTCAACATACCTGAAGGACAGTGAGTTTGGAAAGATTTCCCTCTTTTCTCAAACTCACTAAAAATATATATGCTTTTATTTGCGCCTTAAGTCAACTACATCTCTTCCCCACCCAGTGACCACATTTTCCTGAGCTCAATCCTCAGTGCATGCCATGAACTACACAGCCCATGCAGTACCATTTCACACCCACATCCTATGCATACCTAGTCTCTTGTGACTTAGTCTGACTACCAACTCTCTCTGCTGGAGCTAATTGAAGCCACGTCCCACCAGGCCCAGTTCAATGTCCAGATTGTGAGTTATCCCATTAGAGGAAGCTCTGGAGAAAGACTAGCCACTAAAGACTGGCAAGCCAAAATGGGACGTGGATACAAGTGCGTATGAGTACTGCAGACCAGGCAGAAGCAGCAGGCCTTACTCGACATGTCCCAAACAAAGAAGACAGAGGAACACAGTACGTAGCAAAAGAAGAGGATTTTGCTCCATTAAAGGATTCTTCCCTATGACTCCCCCAGTATTGGCTAGGCAATTAAAAAAAGAAAAAGAATTCACCTGAGGATTCAATAAACAAAAGGTCACTGGGGCTGCTATGTACTTTCATTTCAGAATAACTCTTTGCCCTCTATGGGTTTCCATGGGGAGGAAGGGAAGAGCCATGAAAGTTGTGGAGGGAAATATTTAGGAGCACCAATATGAAAAGAAAGGAATTCAGAGTTTTTAGAAGGTATGAATGTGAAATTTAAATTTGGGGTTTTGAGGGGTGAACAATGCCAGGCTGGCAAGAGAGAGCACTCCCCGGAGTGGTCTGCTGCAGCGAGAAAACCTTTTGTGCGTTGTCTCTTCCCTTCTCTACAGAAAAATGAGAAAGCCAAGCCCCAGCAAGGTGTTGAAGGAAAAGAATCCAGATTGGCAAGTTAGGAAAGCAAAAAAAGAAAAGACATGTGCTGAATCAGGGAAAGTGGTGCTTGAAAGTAAGGTTGAAGTTTGAAGGGCCAAAGAAGGAGAATGGGCCACAGAAGCTCCTGGGCAACAGGCCAAGGAGCAACCTGCAGTGGGAGGAGGGGGTCCCATGCAGGGTCCAATGCAGGGATCTAGTAAGGAAAATCAGCTGAGGAAACAAAACAGACCCCACTGTGAGGGGAGCATAGCAGAGCACCATCCACCTAATTATGGATGTTGGAGGCAGTTGGTGTGTGTCTGTGTATGTATGGTGGGGGCAGGTTTAATTGTAACTAGATTCAAAAGCCTAGAAAGGAGGGAACAAAGTAGGGCAGAAAGGTGACAAGAGAGCAGACCTATACTATTTTGATTTCCCTCCTCCCCCCTCCCCCCAGCACTGCACCGCACCACCCTCCAAAGGGTTCCCCTGGTCCCTTGTGATGTTGCACGCCCTGATTCTCTGACTGTACAGGGCTCAGCCAGCATCCACCAATGGTCGCCTCAACCCCAAAGAGCTCCTGGAATCTGCCTGCCCTGGGCCGGAAAGCTACAGGGGAGGAGGGGAGGAGGCAGGGCACTAGGGCAGGAGCTGCAAAGGCTCGGACCAGCTTCTTACTTTCTCTGCAGCGTGGTGGCTGGGCTGGTACTGGCGCTGGTGCTGTGGCCTCCGCCTGCCCCAGGACTGGAGCTCCGCGACGCCCCGCGGTTCAGCTGCCCCCTCTCCCTTTCCCGGGGTGGCCGAGGGTACTCGTGCTCCTTCTCCCGAGCCTGATGGCATTGCGGCGCCCGGTCTCGATGCAACTGGCAGGGCTCCCTGTAGTGGCTCTCCCGGTTCTGGTACTGCCCATCCCGGTTTCCATAGTGCTGTAGATCTCGTTCCTTGTCCCGATGCTGATACTGGTTCTGCCCTTCCCGTTCGGCTCTGCTTTGGTATTGACTCTCCCGGTCGGCTCGGTTCGCGTACTGAGCTTCGCGGTCCGTCCGGTTCTCACGGTTGGGATACTGGCCTTCCCGGTTCTGGTACTGCCCGTCTCGATCCGTGCGGTTCTGATAGTGGCTTTCCCTGTCCTTGTGGTGATACTGCCCGTCCCGGTCCCGGTCGCGATCTCGGTGTCGCTCCCGTTCTCGCTCTCTGTCTCCTTCCCGCAGGTCCCGGTTCTCTTGGCTCAGTTGCTCTAGCTGCCCTTCGAGCTCCTCGATCCGCCGCCGCTGGGTTTCCAACAGCTTCTGCTGGCTTTCGATGATGTTATTGAGCTCCAGCAGATATTCCACGGCGCGGTTGGGGTTTTCAGAACCGGGCACCCCGGGGCCACCTCCCGCTCCCCCGTCCATGGAGAGCGAGAGGAAAAGGGGCGCACGGGCGCTTTGCGCTGCGCCCGGCGCCCGGCGCCTTCGGCTCCCGATTGCTGCAAAGGGCACCACCCCACGCCAGCTACAGACCCGCCCCGCGGCCCGCAGAGGGCTGCAGGGCTACGGCCACCATCCTGCCTGCGGGAGTCCGAGGGGGAGAGCAGGAAGAGGGGGAGGGGGAGGAGTCGCCGCCGCTTTTACTGCTACTGCCGCCGCCTGCCTTCTCCAGCCCCGAACGAGCCGCCTGTTCCTTCGGTTCCTGCCGTCGTTGCAGAGGCACTGCGCACTACGAGGCTAGCCCCGGGCTAGCCTCAGCCCAGCGGGAGGGGGCAGAGACGGCGAGGAACCCGAGGCCTGCTGGGCTTTTGCCGGCGGACTCCCGGCGTGGCCAGCTCTTCTGGGATGAGGAGGAGGAGGAGTGGGGGAGGGAGGAGGAAGAAGAGGCGACGCAGCAGCAGCAGCGGCGGCGGCTGACTTGAAGAGACGCGCGGCACGCGGCTTGGAAACTAAGTGCTGCCAAAGTGGGTAGGAAGGTCAGATCCTGCCTCCACCTCCGTCTCCTGAGCTTTGGAAGAAGGGTCAAGCGACCCGAGACTATAGGATTTGGAAGAAGGGAGCCTCCCGTGTGCGCCGCGTTTGTGAAGCCTTGTGGCGAGCTCCCCGAATAGCGTTGTGGGTTCTCCAATTCCTTCCGCAAGGTACGTGACAAAGAATCCGAGTCTCCTGCCCGCCTCCCGCCCCGCACTTTCAACAGGACCCCGCAGCCAATCAAACAGCTTCTTGCTGGACTGTACCTGTGGGACACTCTTGTTCGCGAAGACATTAATTGCGTTGACACTTTATAGCATGTTAGATGTCACAGGATGGTACCCCAGCCTTCTGCAAAGTGCACCTCCCAGATGCAACTCCCATGATTTCCACTCAGCACTGTCTTTGGAGAGTGTAGTCCAACACATCATATTGTGGAAGACCCCTTTTAATAGAAGAGAATATTTGAAGCTCAGGGTTGAGCTGTGGAGTCCTTGGTGCTCTCAGAGCTTGGCTGTTGGCTTGTGGACGTTTCATTACCAGACTAGGTAACATTACCTAGTTTGGCAATGATGAAATGTCTGCAAGCCAACAATCAAGGTCAGGGAGCCCCAAGGACTTCACAGATGTCTTTTAAATGTACAACTGCAAATGGCCACCCAACTTTAGTACATCAGGTCTTTATATATTTTAAATCCTGTTGCCTTCAGTGGAATTAATCTTGTGATTAACTACAGCTATGTTGGGTTGAGGAATATATAAAACATTTCAGAACTGAATGCTCACCATTTCAATATGCCTCATTTTGAGGTTCCCAAAAGCTGCTTCAGAATTAAAATCCCACTCACGACTAGCTGCTTCAGTAATTTTGGAAGTGTTTCAAGTTTGGAAAATAGTTTTGGACACGGGGATATACAAAGTCACCTTAATTGTATGGTTTTGTTGACACTGTTGGCATAGTGAGGCATTTTGTCTCAACAGACCTCCGTGTCATGAACATATAGCAAATTGTTCGCTATTTAATTAATCACAGATACATATTTTACCACCAAAAGGGGGAAGAAAAATACGTGGATTTTTAAAAAAAATTCAGGTGCCAAAATTGAGTTGGGCAGATGCACCACCGTTAAAAGAAACAAAATTCCTGGTTGTGATACAGTTCAATAAAAAGAAATCCAAAGAAGTCACATTAAACAATTCACATATTATTCATCAACAACCTGACATTATCTAAGAGGGAAGCAACATTATCTACAGCTTTTTGCCACATATGCATATCCATATACGTGTTCTGTGGTATCCATATTGAAAAAAAAAACTTCATTTCTATTTTTATATGGGTACATATCTATTTGAATCATAAATATACATCTTTTAAAATGTAGGATATGATATGTAGTACAAAACAGATATACCCACCCTATTTTACTGTGAAGTACTATGTTCATCAGCTTTACAATTATCAGCAAATATGCATGCAGAAGAATCACATGTAATAGAGATAGGCAGGCAAGCAGGCAGGCAGACAGACAGACAGACAGATTGAAAGATAGATTTAAAATATGCAAATCTATTTTGAACAACAAACGTCTTCAGGCATCTTGAAGTCCATTGCTTTCAACATTGATTTTGAGAATCAAAATATATAAGTTACATTTGTTGGCTTTTAAGGAGTATGTGTAGCTTTTTAAAAAATACGTGCAATACTTTTTTACCATGAAAGATTAGCACAGATACTCCTCTGGAACCGGTAAGTGTTTTTGTTGTCAGAAGTGCACACATGGTGACTGTACAAACTTAACTGATTCTGATTTTCCTGCATAGGTATTTACCCAAAAAAAAAAAAAAATTGCCATTTTTCTCAAATATAGTCATGTCCAATTTTGATACATTATGGTTTCTAAAGGGGTACCATGGCTCAGTGGTTAAAGACACTGAGCTTGTCAGATCATAGCCCAGGTTCGAGACCCGAGCAACGTGCAACAGGGTGAGCTCCCGTTGCTTGCCCCAGCTCCCGCCCATTTAGCAGTTCAAAAACATGCAAATGCGAGTAGATAAATAAGTTCCATTTTGGTAGGAGGGTAACAGCATTTTGTGCTCTTTGGCGTATATCCATGCTGGCCACATGACCATCAAATTATTTTTGGCCAACACTGGCTCTCTTGGCTAAAAAAACAGAGATGAGCATTCCCTCCTAGAGTCGGACAGGACTGGATAAGGAAAACCTTTATCTTTTATGATCTTCACATAAGTGTAGGACAAGATCAGCTCCTTCAAACAAGACCATTTGCCTTAGCTGACATTGACACTGAAAGGTTCCAAACGATTATATTTTTGCCTATTCCCTAGAGATATCACACAAAAATGTCTTGGAGATGACACCATGTCTGATTACTTAAAAATTACCACAGCACTTGCTGGAAGGAATTAGAGAGCAAGAAATCAGAGTCCAGCCCTTGCAAAACTATGGGTACAGAATACTGAACTGCTAATAACAGTTAGTTTAAGTTTAAGTTTATTGAGATTTATATCCCGCTCCCTCTCCCCTAAGGGACTCGGGGCGGGGCACAATCAAAC
>JAOYMU010000098.1:5342720-5356002 GCA_025802295.1 Psammodynastes pulverulentus
TATCTATCTATCTATCTATCTATCTTACCTAAAAGGTAAAGGTAAAGGTAAAGGTTCCCCTCGCACATATGTGCTAATCGTTCCCGACTCTAAGGGGTGGTGCTCATCTCCATTTCAAAGCCAAAGAGCCAGCGCTGTCCGAAGACATCTCCATGGTCATGTGGGCGGCATGACTAAACGCCAAAGGCGCATGGAACTCTGTTACCTCCCCACCAAATTTTTCTACTTGCATTTTTTTACGTGCTTTTCAAACTGCTAGATTGGCCGAAGCTAGGACAAGTAACAGGAGCTTACCGGTACTCTGTTATGCAGTGCTAGGGATTCGAACTGCTGAACTGCTGTCCTTTCGATCGACAAGCTCAGTGTCTTAGCCACTGAGCCACTGTATCGCCCCCTATCTATCTTACCTACTTATATTAAATTTGTATATGCTGCCCATGTCCCTTTCTAAAGCAGCTTTGGGTGGTTCCACCAAATGGCATTGTTTCATACAGTAGAGAGGACTTGAAACATGTTGGATCTTGTGGGATGGGCAGAAACTCTAGGAAATAAATAGAAACATGGATTCTTATTTGAACATACACCTGTAAACTGATTTGAAAAATGGATTGGATTACATTTCAGTATTTGAATCCACTTAGAAAACTGGGATAGACAAATCAGTCAGAATCTCCAAATTCAGATCTATTAGGGCTTGAACCAGTAATCACGTGTGTATGCAAAAAACATTCAAACAGGTCAGAATTGCTCCTTTAGTTCAATTGGTTGAATCATTATGCTCTGGATTGACTGAGAACCAACTACTTTATACAAACTCAGTAAAAATAAACACTGATTCTGACGGTGGTCGTAAATCAAAGACTACCTTTCATTTATTATGTGTCTTTCCAATGATCTGAGGGATTTCACAAAATATCTACACAATAGGTGTATGTCTGTGAAGGTTTACAATATAACCTTCATTGCCCAGGGATAATATCTGAAGGCAAGATAAACAGGAAAACAGTATGTTTTCTTCATTCATATATTACCATTGTATAAACCAAAGCTTGCATTTTCAATAGTCCTCTCTTTTTCCCTGTTAATCTCAGTAATCTGATAATTGAATAAATTGAATATTGCATGGGGCAGGGCTGGGTCACTTGTTTATAGCATTTAAATTGACTGGATTTATGTCTGTGTGCATGTCTATGTGGGAGATGAAGTGGATAATCCCATTTCTAAACCAGCAGGGGAAGCTCCCAACTAGTTAATCCAATGGATGTCATAGTATTATAATTGAGGTTTAGAAGAAACAGATACTTGTTAGAATCAAAGGCTTCCAATACCTTTGCTATCAAGTTAAAGAGGCCATTTGAAGATTCCACACACCTCCAGCTATTTGTGAATACAGATTGATAGATGTTTCCTTCCATTTCTGAGAAGACAGCAGAAATCAAAGCCCACTCGGTGTTGCCTACATTTGTTTATGCAGCAGAAGTGAGAAGCTTCAGAAAACTCAAACTCTCTGACAAATGTAGGTACAGGACAACATGCTGGACACTTTTCTGCTGTTGCATAAATGACTCACATTCTAAGAAAATCAACAACAGGCAGATTCAAGCCCTTGAGGCTTGTTGGACCTTTTGTTCAGACGAGATTCAAAGTAATTTAAAAAAATAAACCTTGCCCATAACAGGCCCAACTTCCATCTCCTGCTATCTAGCTGCCATTCTCCAATCATGAGGAACTGGGATTTTGCAATGTTACAGCTGTGCTACACAGGGAATTATTTTTCTCCTTGCCAAAAGTCATATTTTCTCTCTTGGTTGAGTCTTGAACCATTAAGCACAAAGTATTCTATTCAGGTCTCCTTTCCATTGCTTACTGAAAGGACGGGTAGTCCTTGACTTAACAACAGTTTATTTAGTGACCATTCAAAGTCACAATGGCACTGAAAAAAGTGGCTTATGACCGCTTTTCACAGTTATGACATTACAGCACCCCCCTGATCATGTGATCAAAATTCAGACACTTGGCAACTCCTTCATATTTATGACCATCGCTGTGTCCCAAAGTCATTGCATTGCAACCTTCTGACAAGCAAAGTCAGTGGGGAAGTCAGTCTCACTTAACAACCAGATTACTAACTTATCAACAGCAGTGATTCTGTTGTTGGCAAGAAATGTCGTAAATGGGGCAAAGAAAGGTCATAAAATGGGGCAAGAAAGGTCATAAAATGGGGCAAAATTCACTTAACAAATGTCTCACTTAACAACAAATGATAGGCTCAATTGTAAGTCGAGGGCTACCTATAAAAAGGACTATATAGATTCTATGACTCCTCCTAATGCTCAAAAGCAGTCCTTAAAGAACATAAGAATAGCTTTCTAACAGGATGCTCAGAGGCTCACATTGTAAATTTGTACTTGACCCTGGTACTGGAACAGATGGTTCTGTATCACTGAATCTATAGAGATGCAGGGGGCATATATCCCTTCCGTCATTCTTCCATATGTGGCGGTGGCATGGGAGTATCATTAATGAGAAAGTTGTGAGTGGTAAGTTTTGACAGTGCTCACCAGAGGTGGTATTCAGCAGGTTCTGACCAGTTCTGGAGAACTGATAGTGGAAATTTTGAATAGTTCAGAGAACGGGTGGTAATCTTCCCCTAGGAGCGGGGAGGGAATGGAGATTTTACAGTATCCTTCCCCTACCATGCCCACCAAGCCACACCCACAGAACCAGCAGTAAAAAAAATTGAATCCCACCACTGGTGCTCACAGAGTGTTGTGGGGTATCTGCTATTCCTACACCTAATTTTTCTGTGGCCTTTCCACTCTTTTATGTGCCTCCTTGGTGTTAGGAAAAGCTGCATTCATAGAACAATCTGCTTTTGATTTGGTATAAGATATTGCAAAATAAACAATAGAGGCTACATTTGTGCAATACCCTAAGTCATAAACATGCATGCATAGACACAAGGCAAAGTCAAAACTAACTAGGTTTAGCATATTGTGCCTATGCAGCCATTGGTTTGCAGACTGATCACTGAGCTTGTCTCACCAGACTTCCAGATTTAAAGGGGGACGGGATTCTTTATCAACACACTTGTCATTTTTGGAGGACTTCTTTCTCCTTGAACTAATTAGTACTACATGACCAGGGAAATACATGTACTCTTTAATAAGATCTAGTGGATAAGGCACCAGCCAAGAAAGCAAGAGGCCATGAGTTCAAGTCTCACCTCAACCATGGAAATCAGCTGGGTGACCTTGGGCCAGTCACTCGCTCACAGCCCAACCCACCACACAGGGCTATCATTGTGGGGGAAATAGGAGGAGGAAGGTATGTTGGATATGTTGGATATGTTCACCTTGGGTTATTTGTAAAAATAATAAAAGGTGGGATATAAATAAACAAAAATCAATGTTTTTCATGTATGTTGGTTGGGGAATTTAAATTCATATATCTTAAATTTGTCATGTTTGAGAAACACTGAATTGGTCTTTCCCACAGATGTTCAAAACAAACCAATATCCCCAACATGTCCAGTTCCAGTTAGTTATACATACAGTACATCTACGTGGATATTTTTTGACCTGCTTAAAAGCAACCTGGGAATCCTAGTTTCCTTGGAGTTATTATGCCTTTTGCTAAAATCATACCAAATCACCCTAGAACAGGGCTGTCAAACTCCCGGCCCATGAGCCAGATGCGGCACATGCTGGCCACACCCATACCCGGTTTAGTAAAGGGGGGGGAAGTCCTGATATGTCACGTGACGCCGCTGTGATGATGTAAGTTTGACACCCCCAACCTAGGAGTATCATTTCTTTATTTCTACTTGCCATGAAGAAGTCAAAACACTACCATTAATGGTGGTCAAAACATCACCATTAACTTTGTAAACTTTACAACTGCCAGGTAAAGAGTTACCTCTAGATTGGAATGAGCTGCCCTGAGGCTGAAAGAATAGCAATTTATCTAAGGTACTGGTAACTATTGAGAGTTCACAGCTGAAATGAGATCTGAACAGGAGTTTCTTTGATTCACAGCTTAGTCTTCTAATTTAAAACTCTACATAATCAATCTTTAATCAATTGGTCTTGGGCCATTTTCATGATAGCATATCACAGTGTACTAGAACTACTTCATGAAGCCAAAATAAATAAATTGCATTGTATTTCAGCATGATTTGCAAACTCAGTTCATTTTATCTTAATTACCAAACCATGGTTAAAATGGTTCATCACAATAAATGGATTAGGTGAGTGTATATGTAAATTATTTAAGACTATATTTTATAATCTTAGAATATTTTGCATAATCTGGGAAAAGATGCCCTTTGTAATCTCTTTATACAACATAGGAGCACTTCCCTAAAAATCAAATATGCATTTCAAAATTGCAGGCAGTTTAGATCTAAAATATCATATTAGGATGGAGATCAGGGCATGTTCCTGTTTCAGGCAGAAAATCCAAGTAACAATGTTCTTCCACTAATGAATATAAGACCTCAATTTAGCAGGAAATGGGTGTTCTTACAATTCCCTTTCATTTTACCTCCCACTCTACTGCTCTTAATAGTACCTGAAACCTGTTTTATGGTTGGGATCACCACTGAGAAATATGTTGATACAGATTAAAGTGCAGTTGTTTCATTGTCCCTATAGTCTGTAAAACAGAGTAAGCGAAGTATTATCTGTCCTTTTAAAATGTATTTTTAAGCCCAGCAATGATATATTCATGTTACAGATAACTCTACTTGAAGGCTTAGGTGTTTTCAGTTTTATTTGGAATACTTACATGACAATTCTATCGAGCCAGATAGTGTTTTGAAGATTAGTAATCCCCTTTTAGCAGTACTGGATTCATATCTTGTTAGGTCATAATTGGTTGTGATTTATTGAGCAAATTGCAAGTCTCAAAACACACTGAGCTTAAACCAAACTAAGAACATTCTGATTTCTCTCCACAGAACTTTCCACAGAAGAGAAATGTCTGGACTGTAGGACTTCTGTAGTCGTTGTGATCATATTACTGAATCCTTCCAGATAAATTTTCTACTATTATACAGAAAAATAGTGCAACAGGGAGAAAGCTTGTAATATGTCTGTGGATGCTGTATTTAAAATTTTAATTCAATTTTCTTTTGGTAATACTGAGCTTTGTATACCCCATCTGCAGTCTGATTCACACCCTCTGCTAAACCATAACACCATTCGGTGTTGCCTCAACGTGCTATATAATCCAGCTAGTGGGGCTTACAATATATCGTAAGAACCCAACCAAATGTAGTTTGTTAAACAAACCATGATTAAACAAGCCATAGCTTAATCCTAGAGACAATATATCCTTATTTAAAAGATCTGGCCCTGGCTAAAATTCAAGTGTCTCTGGGTCTTATTTGTTCAGGTTTTCCATGTTAACCCCAGGAAACAATCAATTTCCCCAATGAACTAACCTAACCCTGACTTTTCATTGTTATTCCTCAGTTTGTATTGCGGCAGTCTGAGTACATCTACAAGTACTGCATGCCCAAAATCATTGTGCCCACAAAACAACATATCCCCAATTTTGTTTTCTTCATTTAAAGGAAAAATGACATACTGCAAAACAAAACAAAAAAGTCCATCTTTTGCCCCATTTTTATTCCCAAGGACACTCCCCTATCCCCCAGAAGCATTTTTAAAAATAAAAATAGCAGGTGGCTACAGCCAAATGCTTTGTTTTGGAAGGTGCTTCCCCCACACATTTTTCAGAAGAAAAGAGAACGGTAAGTTCAGAGCGGTGATACAGAAGCTAAAGAAGGTGGCAGGGATCAAACCCACCAGTTTGCCTTTGGATAATTTAGTGTTTTGTGACTGCTCATACAATCCACCCTCGTGGTTGCATTTTTGTGAATAGGTAAGCCTGCCCATGGCAATCATTTTGTTAGAATGCACGTCACTTTGAGATGTGTTCACCAGCAGAGAGGTTTACCTCCATGGCCTAAGAAAAGAGCTCTCTCCAAGAAAATTTCTTGCTGCCTCATTTTAACCCTGATTTTCTTGATCCAATTGCTGCTCCTGTCCTCAGACAGTTGATACGTTTATATAGCTCCAAAATCTGAAGGATGCCAAATTTATTAGGTTTAGGAAGCTAGGGTAAAAAAGATTTAAAAGGCCTTTAAATTATGAATGTTTCTGTTTATTTATTGTATTTTGGTCTGGTTTTTTGAAATGTTTTAATGTATTGTGTTATATAATAGTTTTAAATGTTATTTTGGATCATTTATTTTTTATTCTTATTTGCACTGTGGACATTTTAGTGTAGTTTGATTTAGTTTAGCTCTCCAAGAATCTTTTGACTGAAACTGATAGAAATCAATCAACCAATTAACTAATTCATTAAGTGGGGAAGCCTAATTAAGGTAGTCCCTCAAGAATCCCCAATGCAAAGAAAAGTGGAAAGAAAAGTGACCAGCAGCAAAATGGATAGATTTGGTTATAATGGTGATGCATGCAGTGTTTCAAAAGCCAAGTTGGGGACAGATTTTCAAGAAGTTCCACTTCTGTGGTTGCTATAAGTTGATCCTAAATTGACAGCAACAGTTATGGTTGATACCTGCTTATTGCCACAGTCATGTCTATGAGCAGTATAGAACTGACCATCTCTCATTTATCTTGCATCCTTGATAACTTTTAGTTAAATTATTCAAAATATTTTTGTAGCACTAATACAAGGGAAGGTAGTTGCCTAAGAACTATATGTGGCCCAAAACATTTAAGTTTCTTGTTGGCACATTCTCCTTCACAAACTTGGTTTGGATATTTCCCATTCTGTCAGTCTTGGCAAATACAAATTCTGAGGGGATCATCTCATCTTGTCTCATGTTACCATTAATGCAGCTGCCCTTCTTTCTTAAAAATTATTACAAAAAAATGGTCAACCTAGCTTAAAGACTAGCAGAATGGGAAGCTGAGCTCAGAGAGAATAAAATTAAGGAAAGCTGCAGGCGAAGAAAGTAGGTGGGGCCTGGGATGACTCAGAGCCTAGCTAAGCCATAATCAGTGTCAGGAGCCATGTTCCAGTAAGGCATATTTGCGGAGGCCCTCACCCTCACTAAAGGGATGAGTAACAAAAACAGGGAAGGATCGAGAACCAGTGCCTTAAATTGATAGCCATTTTGCTTGCCACAGTTTGGCAGCCAGCAAATCTCTCAGGCTTCATTTAAACAGATCATTTTTCTGACCTGGAGAAGCACTGTTCCTAAATAATTCCTATTCACTTTACTTGGGAATTTACTTGTATTGGATCTTTTGGGCAATTTGTAAGAGCAGGAGGGGATGCTATCTGGATCATTCTCATCTCAAAAACCAAAATGCTATGACAAGGATAGCCTTTTTGCTTAATCAATACAATCTCGTGTTTGTCATTGTGTCGAAAGGTCAAATTTCACACACATACACACCCCACATACATCTCCTTCTGATAGAGTTGTTCCGTCCGTCGTTATGGAAACAAGGCACACAGAATATTTTAGAAACATCAAATGTGCTAAAATATAATGAGTGGGAAGCCAGAAGATAATCAAGTCTCACCCAACATGAAGGTGTGCATGCATATTGGATGGTAGGGAGAAAAACTGTTTTTCCCTAAATATGATAGGTAGCCCAGGTGAACTCTCTTTTCAAGCACTTATCAGATGGTGGTTAAGATATCTGAGAAGCCACTGGAGAATTGAGAAGCCTCTACTCAGTCTGAGACCCACTGGTCTAAAGTTGAAAATGCTACTGACCCTAGGTCTTACAAGTAGTCCTTGACTTACAACCATTCAATAAACAACCAAAGTTACAACTAGGGCAACTGAAAAAAGTGACTTAGAACTGGTCCTCACACTTACGACTCTCAAAGCATCCTCATAGTCAAGTGATCAAAATTGGGTGCTTGGCAACTGGCATATATTTATGACTGATGCAGTGTCCCAGGGTCAAGTGGTTGCCATGTGCGACTTCCCAGCCAGCTTCTGACAAGCAAAGTCAATGCCCTCTTAGCTTTCTGAAAACAAATCCTCAGAATGTAACTATTCACTTCTCTGGTGAAAATACATACTCCAGTGAATGCTACTGATGAACAGCCAGTGACTTAATTAAGAATTCATAAAATCATTAATCTCCAATGCTTGTTTCCAGTATCACCACCCAAATAGCAAGCCTGTGCAATATAGCCACTTCTGCAAAGGGAATCTTATTTACAGTCCAAATAAAAAAAATTAGAGGGCATCCCATTTAAATTTGCAGAATTTAAGAAATAATCATCCTTTGACTACCCCAAGAAACACCTAAAAATTCCTTAAAGTATTTTTTAAAATCGCATAATATGCTATATGTAACAAAGACAAATTAATGGGACTATTGCTTCAGTAAGGGTCATGTTCCATATTAGGAAGGATGGGGAAGTCTTGAGACACACTATCATGCTAGGATTTACTGAATCTCCATTAATTCAGCCAAATTTTGTGATTTACTTTACTGAGTGAAAAAATTATAACTGCAATGTGTTGAAAGGTCCACTATTTTTAATACTCTTTTAACATCTTTCTTGCACACAGTAGTTTTAGACCTTATTGGCTGAAACAAACAGCATGATCATATTGTTCCTGTAGTTTATCTGGTATACGCTGTCTCTTGTGAACAAAATCATGAATTGCCATAGCCAGTTATATTGCATAATACAGCCCTGTGGGCAAGAAAGAAAGACAGAACCTTGACTGAAAAAAAAAAAATAGAAATTAGCAGCAACAGGAAAACATGTCATTACTGAAATGTTTTGAATGCTAAGTGGATTTTGTTTTGAATCAGATAGTCCTATTTTAGACAAACATAGAAACAGAGCAGTTAGCACAAGTCTAGTGGATACAGAAATTGGCAAATACAATTTTAGTAGAAGTATAGTTTCAAATCAGAGGAGGGAATAGCTCCTTTTGAACTGTTTTATCAGATCTCATTCCAAGTACTGTGTTAAGTTCTGGGCATCATATTTCAACGATGTTTAGAGGCCTAGAAAACTAAGTCATATAAAGAACCTGGAAGCATTTAGCCGTGAAAAATCTTGAGCGGTGATATGGCAATTCTTCACTTACCTGAAACAACGGTGCATAGGTCAAAACCTGTTCTTCAGCATTCCAGTGCTGCTGTTGGAATAATACACCTAAGTTACATGATAATAGATCCCAAATGAGAGTGACAAAAAAAGTTCTTAATGCTGAAAGCAGATTGAGAGTACTGTAGAGCAATTACTCAGTGAGAAAGCCAGTTTCTCTTTACTGCATGTCTTCATCACTGAGAAGCACTATAATTGTAGCATTTCTGCACTAAGGAAGGGAGTTGGATTCCATTGTATAGGAAAATACGAAGAATGATGGAAACAACTGAACCTGCCTCCTGGCTTCTATAATGGCAGCAGGAAAGTGGACATCAATCTCCAAGTTTAATGCTTCATTTATAAGGACTGGAAACTTTATTTTAAAATAAAAAGAGGAAGTGGCAACACTTGCCTTTTGCAAGAGAAAAATCACTATAAGCCAGAGAAGGTTTACATATGGTAGTATAAGAATATGTTTATCCCAGATAATTTTATTACATTCCAACAGCTCTCAAAAGGATCCACATACAGATCTGTTATATTCCACAGGGCACTGCTGGCAGAGTTTCTTCTCTTCTACCTAATAAAATAGCTTCTACCAGTAACCATCAAGGTGCCATAATTCCATAAAAGGTAAAGGTTTTCTTTTAGTTGAGCTTGATTTCTGGTATTTTCAGAGACAGGACCATATTATTTTCTTAGGAAAAGTTCAAAGGTGATTTGCCATTACCCTTTAATATCCTTCAATTTTCTGGTGTTAATATTAGCCAGATTTAATTTTATTTAACTTTTCAAGATTGGCTTAGTAGGCTAGTTGCTGTACTTACTGTCATAAATATTGGTATAGTAGACATGTGCTGTGAAATGGCATAGTTCCACAGAAATCCAGAAAAAGTACTAAAAGTATTACCAAGGGGCACAGTTCAACTGAGAAGCTCAATTTAAGTTTTGTTATCAGAACGAATTTCAATCCTTTGCCAGGAAAATATATCTGAAAAATATGCTACCTCCCTCCAACAACCACAGGGATGAGTAAATACTGTTTCCTATGGTTAAGAATAAGGCTTCAACAGACCCAAAAGTTCCTTTCCCCTTCCAATTACTAGCAAAATCAGGATAAATTAGAAATGGAAGGAGGAGGGGGGGGGGAGAAAAAAAATAACAGCTATGAACATTCGGTATCTGGCTTTCCTAGGAACATCGCTGTCTTGCTAGGTATAAAGTATTTGTTTTGGGGGAAAAAACTTGGAATAAAATACAATATGATAATTCCTTTGATTACCAGGTCACATCAAAGTGAGATTGCAGTTTAGAGTATTGGTGCTGCTGTTATTGGCAAAAAAATTACTACTAAGTTGCAAGGCTGCTCAGCTTCCAACGGGAAAGGGGGGGGGGAGAGAGAGAGACAGTTCCAGCACTGTTTGCAGAAGGACCCTGTTAGTAAATTGCTTCTGGCCCCAAAAGATTCATCAGCACTCACTCAAGAGCTGAAGGATTATGCAGGATTTATGGGGCCACTGGGGCTGGAGGAGAATGTTCAAGAAGCTCAGTGACTTTGGGCCAACCTTGGCACCTCCTCACAGAAAGAATTAATGCATTCCGCCAAGCCCCAACCTCACCAATGTTCCCTTCCCATTGCACCTTTCGCAAGGAAAAACCAGAACAGAGAACAGAAGTGAAATATTTTAATTTCAATCACACACAAAAACACACACATGATATCAGGCTGAAAAACGAGCAAAATCTGGAGCCACACTTTAGGCGACAGCTTGGCACGAGAAGAATTCTCATGAAACCACCATTATTTTGGTCCTATAAAGAGTTTTAAAAAAAACAAAGTAGGTTACACTGGAGAAACAAGATTTCTCCGTTCCTCTTCTCCTGTACAGCAATGAGTTGCTGTCTTTTAAAAAGAGGTGAGACAGAATGTAGCTTTGTAGCTACAGTTTTAGAGAGAAGGGAAAAATCTGTCATTACAGACACAAAGATGACGGGCCCCAATCTAAAAGTGGTGCCGCTTTGTCTTAAAACATTTAGGCTATTTTCACCCCCTGCCCAACACACACCTGCTAGCAGTTCCATAGGAGAAATAAAGGGCAGGCAATGGTTTAAGGCCTTTGTAGGAGGGAAACAACAATAGCAACATGGGACTAGTAGAAGGTAAAGTTTGGGAAAGACAAGCAGAGGTTCAGTTTCTTCTGTGTCTACTGCTCACTAGGATTTGGGTTGGCATCAGGATACTTGGTGAGATCGAAGGTCAACACTTTGCTGATGACACAGTCTCCTTGCTATTGGGAGAAAAAAGAAAAATGGTACAATATGTCATCCTGTTCTTGTTCTTCTACGGCAACTAGATTCAAAATCAAATATGAAGATTAAAAAAAAAAAAGTAGTCCTTGAACTGTGACTTTAATTGGGATAGGAATTTCCATTACTAAGCAAAGTGGTTGTTAAGCAAAATATCATGTGACCACACCACTTAGCAACAGCAGTTCTAGCAGTCCTGCGTGTGGTTATTAGGCAAGGACCACACAGTTCCCCTGCCTTGGGCACCAAGTACCCACATTTTATCATGCGACTATAGAGGCACTGGAATGAGTGGAGCTTGAGGATTGGTCTTAGTTTGGTCACTTAATGAAAATATGTAATTCAAGGATTCCCTGTATATTCATTTTATAGGTTTTCTTGAGCCAATAGTGGCTCAGCTTTTAAGATTTGTTCTTATCTTTAATTTAGGAAAACGCCTCTAGAGAGACAAGAAGGGAATAGGTGGGTCCCTCGCCCCCATAAATAATTTATTGTTGGAAGTCTCATATTTATTTTTATATCCCACCTAGTTTTCTGCCCCCATTAAAAGAAAAACTCCTCCTTATTTTGGTTATCATTGTTTTTTCTCAATGCTCACAGCTTTCTTGAAAGGATATTACTGAGGGAGCCTCTATGCAAATTAGAATCCAAGCATTCTCTTGAAGCGACTTCTGCCCACAAGAGATTCCCAATACATTGTCCCTAAGCATTGCCTTTGTTCCCGAAATGCTTTCATCTTGCTTTCTAGTGAGGCTGCCTTAATATGAGACTTCAGAAGTCTCAATTTCATTCAAGGGGAAAGAAGCATGATATTGTACATAATACTATCCGAGATACATCTTCCTCCACTATCCACATTCCTACCTCAGGGTAAACACCAATAAGACTCTCAGCCTTGGTGTAGAACTCCTCCTTCAGGGAAATAACAATGGCCTGGAAGTTGCAAGTCGATTGTTCCTTGATGTAATTGGCTACCTGTTTGGAGAATAAGGATGGGGAGAAAAGGGTGAATTGGCAGGCGTCCAAATCTCTCCCACAGAGGCAGTAAAATTTGCCCGTCCAGCCAATCCTACTAACCTTTCCAATGTTGGTATTATCCAAAGCAGCATCAATCTCATCCAAGACAAAAAATGGAGCAGGCTTGTAGCTGGGGTCAAAAATGGCAAACAATCACATGAACACGTGGCGTTGCTTCAATGGAGATAAGCTTTTTTTTTTTCAATGAGTTCTATGCTATCCACATTTCCCTGCGGTAGAACACCAGTTTCAAGACAGAAGATTGTCCTAGCAGTTGCCATGTTAGATACTCCCTTTGCAGATGCTTTGTATTTACAAAGGATTCTAGGCAGGAGACTAGCGCAAGGAAAACAAAACAGCCACTTGCTGCTAACACCTGTTTTCTGCTAATACAAACATTGGCCAACTGACACCTTGGGTGAAGTGGACAGGAGAATATTCTGACACTAGTCAGAAGAAAAAGCAACCAGCCCAGATCTCCTAGGCCAGCCCAATATTTCTCTCCTCCTACTATACCCATGGCTTTTTCTGCTAACTGTCCTGTTTCCTGCATCATGCCTGTAATTACTAAAGCTGCCCATAAACACTCCAACCTCGTAGCCTGTGGCTATGCATATTCTGCTCTCTTTGCCCCTCCCCAGTTATCTCACCTCTCATAGTCTTCTTTGAAACTTTCCTTCTCCTATAAATGTTGATAGCCTGCAGTTTTCCTGAATCCACTGCTGAAGATACGTTGGCCTCTTCACAGCTAACACCACATTAAGAGGGTGGAGCTTGCAATAGCAATAGCACTTTAGATTTATATACCGCTTATCAGTGCTTTTTACAGCCCTCTCTAAGCGGTTCACAG
>JAOYMU010000098.1:5373302-5389836 GCA_025802295.1 Psammodynastes pulverulentus
CTTGCTTCGTCTTAGGTATGGCAGCTGCAGTCCAGTTTCCCAATCCTAAGTGTTTTATTTTTATTTTTATTTTAATAAAAACAACTTTCCAGAATGTTTAGCTGCAAAGGAAGAGATCTGCAAATATATGGCAAACACAAGTATTTTCACTGGTGGTGGTTTGCTTCATCTTCAGCTAGAAATAAAAACATCAAGATTCCCTTGAGGTGAACTTTACTCTTGGAGGCCTTATGGATTTGCCTATTTAATCTTCTTGGCCACTTACTTTCTTCTCAATCTACGCTAAAGCCCTGGGATTTCCAAGAGGTCCCCAGCGCAAGTATTAACCAGGTCTGCAAAAGTCAGCAAGCTGTGGCCACAGTGGATGATACCAAATAAATTTAAGCACTTCTTCTAAGCATATATTCCCACAAGTCACAGAAACACACATATTTGAAGAAATGGAATATAATGTTTGGGGAGAGGATGATGGTCTACCTACAGCATGTTGGGTAAATTTGCTCTGACCTTGTGCCGCTGGTGCCCACCAAAGGCAATGCGACGTGCATCTTCCACATTGTCACACACAAGGGCGTTGCCACAAGCATACTGAAGGGCCTTCTTGATATGAGGAGGCTCATATCGAATCACGTCAATCACAAGCTTGGCTCCTTTCAGCTCTCTGAGTTTTTCATCTGTGGGTTTCACCTGGGAGTGTGAGATAGAAAAGGCATTATTAGGCCGACCCCATATAATGTATGGACAATCTAGACTGAAGAAGGGCAGGGACACAGAAGGAATGAATTTATGGTCACGTGTTGACTCCAAATAAATTTAACTCAGCTACAGAACTCAGAAGGGAGAAGCAAAATGCCAGTCTTTTTTTGCTCCTTACTTTTATTAAAGGATCTTTATTAAAACAATAGCATCATATCATATTTTTTAATTAAGACTGACTGAGGAAGCATTTGGATGCCATCTGCAGGTAGCAAAAGAGAAATGAGAAAAAATGTACCTTGCCAAAAATAAAAAAAATCCAATATTTGTTTTAATTTATTTGTCAATAATTTCACCATTCTTTTATTGACAAACTGCGATTAAAAGATAGGAGCTTACTGCTTGTTGTCACCATCTCTTTTAAGCAAATTATGCTGAGAAATCAAGAATGTACCTCAGGTTGCCCACTGAGCTTTCTGTGTGAACAGAAATTCTAACTCAGTTTTTCCCAGCCTGAAGCCCCCAGGATTTGTTGGTAATTTCTACCCACCTTTTGCTAGGGTAGCTGCAGGTTATGGAACTAAGAGATGGGTACTTGCTGGGAAAAGCTCTAATGCAGGGCTGTCAAACTCCTGGCCCGCGGGCCGGATGTGTCACGTGCTGGCTACGCCCACACCCGGTTTAGCGAAGGGGTGGGAGTCCCAATACGTCACGTGATGCCACTGTCACGACGTTTGACACCCCTACTCTAATCCAAGCAGCCAAAGTTTGCCTCACCTCAAGATAATCAAGAGGCAGGAAAGTCTCAGGCTCTCCTCGCTGCTCTTTGATGTACTGGATACAGTCCCGGCCAGTTTTCTCTGAATCAACAATGATGGCGTCCATATTCTTGCCCAGCACCTTTGTGACAGCTATCTGGTATTTTTTCTGGGTGGGCTGGCAGAGGTCGATTAAGCGTCCATACTGGGAAAAACAAGGAAATGAAATGAGGAGGTAGGCAAGGGAAATCACTCCAACCTCATTTTTATTCTGGAGCACTAAGCCCACACCCAGCCCAAAGTGCTCTGGGGCTTGGTTCTGAAGCATCGCCTACCACAGAGCCTGGGTAGAGACGTTTTATGCTTTCCATGATCTCTGCCTTGCGCTGCTGCCGACTGCTTTCCTGCCGGTCGATCCGGGCATCCCCCAGCTGCTCCATCACCTGATTTAACTCCTTATTGATCTCATCAATGCGGCGTTTAGCCAGTTCAACTTCCTCTGTCAATTCTCCCTCCAGCTTCTTTTGCTCTTCCAAGGACTGCCTAAAGGAGAAGTAAGGAAAAAGCAGTGGAGTTACTCTGCTCTAGGCACTCTTATACTCCTCTTTACCAAGGCGACCCTTCTAAGTCAAGCTCCTCATTCCTTTCCATGCTGTGATTCAAACTCCTGCCCACATTATTACAAGGATTTTTGCTCTTTCTGACCCTTACTTGCTAGTGGCAATGTACTCCTCCAGCTTTTCAATCCGCTTCTGGTTTTCCTCAATTTCTCGCAATTTCTGCTTTATCTTGGCCTATGGAAAAGATTGAGTATGACATACATTAGCAAGTACCAGGACTATATCCATCAGTATCTAGCATGGGGTTTTGACACCTTTGGATGACAACCACCATTATAAGCTATATCAAAAGAATAAGATGAGAATCAAGAATATTTAATCCTGTCTTTCTCAGCCTAGTACCTCTCATTGTTTTAGACTACAGATCCCTTCAATATCAGCCTGGCAGCTCCATATGCCTTGGATTACACCTCCTTAGCCAAATCATGAGCATGCTGGTCCTGATGGTGATAGGAATCGTAGTCCAACTCACTTAGACAGCACCAGATTGGAAAAAGCTAGATGACCATATCCATATACATTGGGCAGTTACAATTAAAGTGGGTCATATCAAAGGTACTACTTTTATCTTTTTATGTGGGCAAGAAATAAATGGAACAAAAGGATGAAGCAAATAAGGACAACAATGGAGAGAATGTCATAAAAGTTATATATCACATCATATTACAAGATACTGTCAAACGTCTTTGGAAATTTGCTCAAGCTAATCCATCATTCTTGCAAAAATCTGGGACACTGTTCTCAGCAGATGCTGTTGCAGCATGATGTGGATTCTCTTCACGCTTCCTCATCAACAGTCCAGTAGTATATCTACTTTTAATACTTTCTTCTAAAGCCTGTGGGTTCTGCATAGTTCTTCAGAACATTTTCTGCAGAACAGTTATGGCTGGAATGTTTGAAGCAGCACATCAAATTCTCTAAAAGCTAGCCAAAACCATACAAATCACCATTTCTCAGCTGCTCTATTAACAGTGCCTCAATGACATTGGCCTAATTAAGACTGACCTACATTCAGTTTTTTCAGGCTCTCAAGGTGGCTGTCACTCTCATTTTTACCTAACATTTCAAATTATATGTAATAAATATGCAAGTATAAGCAATTAATCCAACTTGTCATTTTTGGAACACCTGAAAAGCCCGTACAACTTGGAAAGACACAGAAAGTAGATTTTAGGGCAACAATATATGAGTTGATTCCATGGAGCATTTTATGGGGATGCAGGAAAGAGATAATAAAATAAGGCACTTGGGTGGCATTCAGTTTTTCTTTGTTCTCTTACTCTCCTAATTGTAAAACTAGGCTTCAGGACTCAAAAATAATGATACAGCTTGGGGAAAAAATCCCAATGGTCTGGGGATGGACTTCAGGGCCCTACTAGTTTGTTTTCTTCCATGTTGGGATAATAAATCAAATGTAAATTAAAAATAAATATTAGTTTGTAAATCTGAGGCACTGAAACTGGATGAACTGGGTGCAAAGTTTTTTGTTTAATTTCAAGAAGAGTGCTTGCTATAGCAAGAAGAAAAAATCAGCAAAGACACAAGAGTGCTGACCTCTGTTTCTACTTTCTTCCTCTCTTCTAGATCCAGACGGTCTTGATCTGCCTTCTGATCACGGTTGAACTTCTCTAATTCCTGAGCCAAGGTGGCTGCCCTTTTGCTGGCCTCCTCCTTCAGACGATGGTATTTTTTGACCTGTTCCAAAATATGATAAAAGCAGGCAAAATAATGTAATTAGATCTCTTTCTTTCATAATTTATTTCATCCCACCCAATCTACAAAGAATATGAAAAAGTATATTATTCTACAGTAAAATATATAAAGGCTATGTGCAAAATTATGATTCAGTTTAAACTGCCTCTCAACCAATCTCCAAGATCCTTCTCTTATCCCCAAACTTACAGAGCTATCTCTGGGGTAGGAGTGTGTGTTTTGGGAGTGGGGGGGTGGGAGGATTAAAAACTGCATTTTATTGATAGCAATGGGGCCCAGAAGGGCTGATCGAGAAAGATACACCTCTTTTCTTCATTGCTAGATTTAGGTAGGACTTAACAGCATTATTTCACAGCATTTTGTTCTTCCCAACCAATTATGATTTTTTCTGCTTTTTGAAATCCAAATCACTCCTCTTTTCTTAGCTAATTAGTTAGGCATCACTGAATTCAATTCAAACTATTGAGATTTTGTTATAGTGGATTTTAATCCCTGAGGGTAGACTATATTAAGAAATACAAAAAATGTTTTAAGTGGTTGGGTTTCAAATATCGTCCCCAAAAAAAAAAATCCTCAGAGAATCAAAGTACTTTCATCACAATCTTACATAAGTGAGATTACATCCCAGTTCAACATTATTTTATGGCGCATAAGGCACCATTTCTCCAGGGACATTTTATCTCATTGTCCCAACATTAAATTAATTTTAGCCTGCTTCTGATTCAGATTGATGTTTTTCCAATCTGCCTAAAATCATAACCTTTTTTTCTCAGCAGACAGAGAAACCTATGTTTTTTTCATGCTATGTATTCTCTTGGGAGAAAAGAGTAAGGGTTTACTGACATCAAAACATGCATAGAACCAATTTTCGTCCCTTCCACGTGAAAACATTAGAAATTATATTCTACAGGCACAAATAATATAGATATTTAAAATAAACCAACTTTTAAAAAAATTAACAATCCTTTACTTCTGACTACTGGCTTTGTAAGAAATCAAAACCAAAGACCCTAACCCTCTTTAGCAAGATCTCATTCAGTGGGTCCACAGGCCTTTGGTCGCACCTGATTTTCTTCTAGAGTGAGATCACGGCCTTGACTCTGGCTCTCCTCTTCCATGCGCTCTTCAAACTCCTGTCGGGCTTTCTCCACTGACAACATCTCCTTCTCCAGCTCATCCATGTCACCCTTACGCTTTTTGTATTGCTTCTGTGCATTCTGCAGGGACTTTTTTGCAGCTTCCAGTTTCTTGATCTTATGAGAAGTATTTTCTTTGGCCTTGATATATTGGGGCCGCTTCTGATTCAGCTCAGAATCCTTTTCCCTGTCAAAAAAACTTTTCTTTCAAAAAAACCACCACCATATTGACCATTCTGTCTAACTTTAAATACACACCACCACTCTAAATTGTCACTCTGAAGTAAATCTAGGCTGTTTGAACCAGATATGCTCCCACACAAGTCATTAAACACCTCCTCCATGTGAAAACATTAGAAATCATGTTCTACAGGACTAAATAATTTATATACACACGCACACATAATTAAAAAAACTAACATTTTTTAAAATTAACAATCTTTTAATTCCGACTACTGGCTTTGTAAGAAACCAAAACCAAAGATATATTTAAGAGAGGAGTAGGCAAGTTGGTACTCTCCACAGGTTTGATTACAGTTTCTATCATTGCTAGGTACCCTGGCCAATACAAGAGATACAAACATCTGCTGTTATCTTTCCCAGACAGGATCAGCAAGTATTATCCACACCTCCAAAATGTTTAAACTTTATGCTTAACCAGGTGAAATTTTGAAAATAAAAATGCATCAATTTTTTATCTTCTTTTAAAATCAAGAACTGTTGGCATAGCTGTCCTCTAGTTACCAAAATCATACCATCATACTATGCACACTTACAAAACTCAGCAGGAGACAAACTCAGGGTAATATGCAAAGATAACTGAAGTTATCCACAATCATTTATGTATTGACTGGTCAATGAGCACAAGCAGCAGATCTAAACACATGCTTGTTAATACTTTTCTATGATAAATATAATAGAGCAGGCATTGCTTTAGAAATAAAATGAAAAGATATCCTGAGGTAAAATAGCCAGTGAATAAATTCAAAAAATGAAACAAAATAAAGTTTCATTCTTTTAAAAATAACACCGATAAACACTACCGAATTCTCTCAAACACAAAGATGTTGTTTTAGTTTCAGATCTGAAATATCCAATTTATTAGAAAATTTAGCTCAGTTTCTGGAGTTTCTTATTCTACACACTATCTAGTATTTAAGTGTTTTAATTCTGCGTCACAGACACAGACAAAGAAAAGTGCAGACGGCACATGGCTAGTCTCAGGCTCCATGGTTCTTATTCCTTAACAATGGATACTAGTATTTTCAGAGTTCACTGAGCTGTAGATGAACTCAGTCATAGTGACTTCTTATTCTGTGAAGGGCCTCGGAGTTGTAATATAAAATGATGCAGATCCCGTGAGGCTGAATTCTGATAGCCCCTAAAGCCAAGATCTTACTTGATCTCCTTTTCGATTTGCTGTTGCTCTCTCATGACTTTGCCCAGTTCCTTCTTTCTGTCCTTGAGTTCATCCTCCACCTTGTCCATGCGCTTCTTATCCTTATCAATCTCCTTGTTCTTGGACCCCAGTTCCTTGTTTAGCTTTTCAATTTCAGTCTCATTGTGATACAGCTTGAAGAGCTGGAGCTGGACTTGAGCTCGCACAACCTCATCCTTTAGACGCTGATATCGATCTGCCTGGTTCCCCAAAAAGGAAAGCATTGAATATACCACATAGTCTAAATAAACTCAAATTCTATTTAAGACAGCCTTCAAAAGAACCCCTAGCAACAGTAACTTCATACACTTTAGGTAACAGCTTTTAGGTCCACGTTACATTAAGCCACCATTTTATTACTCATTGGTTCACTTATGCTAAGCCATACCCCATAATTGTAACCTACAGTGGCCAAATATTGCATTCCTGTCATATATTTGAGCAAATCCACAAAAAACCAGAACAGGAAAGAAGATGGAAACAGAAGGATAGCATAACATTGAACTAAGTTTCTATTTTAATCAAATACAATGTAAACAGATGGGGCTCCACCACCAATCCGCTAAGCATAATGGAAGTATAGCTAGCGTGGTACAACGGTTAAGATGTCAGACTGGATCAGTCACGTTCCCACAGAACCTCAGAGCTCATTAGGCAATGTGAGCTAGTAATTTGATTTTAGTCCACAAAGGTGCTGTAATAGAGATAATAAAATGGGGAAGGCGCCTCCATGTGCACCTCTGTGAATTCCCAGATAAAAGATAGGATTTAACTACGGTAACAAAGGCAGCTTATGATGTTACCTCCTCTTTCTCCTGCTTGGCCTCCTTACGCTCCGCTGCAATGTTCTTCTTGCGATGGTAATTGAACTGGGTGTCTTCCTCTGCCTTGACCATCTCCTTCTTGCGTTTGTCGTACTCCTGAGCCAGCTCACCCGAGCGACTGATCTCTTCAAAGAGGGCCGTGCGTTCCTTGGGATTCTTCATTGCAATGGACTCCACGGCACCCTGGAAATTTTTTTATTTATTAATATAATTGCCCATAGAATATATTAACAACGAAACACAATATTAGCAAAGTAGAAAAAATAAACATTGGTCACTGAAAATGAATCCTACAATTTGTTCTGTAGTGTTGGTGTACCTGAGTGATTAAGGTGCTGGCCTAGAAACCAGAAGACTGTGAGTTCTAGTCTTGCCTTAAATAGACACCTCTTTTTTTAAAACAAACAAACAAACAAACTTTTATTGAGTACATTTTAAAAAAACATTGGATGTAGTGGAATCATCCTGACATATCTTTTTGTCATTCATCTCCAAACAAATATTACTCATATTATATACAGTTAAACCTTCAACACTATGTATAGTTCTCTATATCCATATTTTTCTGGACAATACATTCCATTTGTTCTTCTTTCTGGTTCCTTCCTTCTTTTTCCACCAGTAATAAAATTTATCCAATAAATTGTTTCATCTTTGTTTTTCATTTCTAATGTTAATTTCTGTGCACAGCGATATCTTTTTAATCATTACTTCTTCATCAGGAATTTTGTTTTCCTTCCATTTTTGAGCGAAAACTATTCTCACTGATGTAATGACATGTATTATCAAGTAAACCTCTTCCTTACTATATCCCTCTCTCATCATTCCTAGTAGAAAAAAACCTGCCCTATAATCCTTAAATAGACACCTCTTATCAGACCACCTAACCTCCCAATCTCCAGGCCTTGAAAAACATCCGGGTCCTCAATATTTTATGAAAGACCAGCAAGGTTAGAATCAATCTAAACTTAGTATGGTGTTTCAGGAGGCAGGCACTATGACAGAAAAAGCAGGCTTCTGAGATCCCATCAAATGACATTCTCTGATTGAAGGGACCTGGAGTGCATCTTCCTGGCCGACCTAGTGCGATGGGTAGAAATAACCAGGGAGGCAAACCCATGGGGTTTTATTTATTTGTATCCTGCCTTTATTATTTTTTACAAATAACTCAAGGTGGTGAACATATCCAGTACATCTTCTTCCTCTTCCTATTTTCACCACCACAACCACCCTGTGAAATGAGTTGAGAATGTGTGACTGGTCCAAGATCACCTAACTAGCTTTCATGATTAAGGCAGGACTAGAACGCATGGTCTCCCAATTTCCAGCCTGGTGCCTTAATGATTAGGCCAAACTGGCTCTTTAGAGATGGCAATTAACCCAAACTTTGAATTGTACTCCAAAGCACATTGGGAGCCAACACAGCTTGTGTTGATTTATGGAGGTGCATTCATAACTGCCTCTACCACTGCATTCCACATTAGCTACAGCTTCCAATAATCCAAAGTGACAAGATGAGACCTAATATAATCTTCTAGCACAGTCTGGATCAAAGGTATGATTCTGATGTTCTGGATTCCCATCACTGCCAGTCACCATGACCAATGGAAAATAACATGGCAGAGACAGTCCAAATCAGCTATGACCTCCTGCCTCTGGAGTAAATGATAAGCAACATCTCTGAGAGATGGATATCTTCAACATTAGGAATGTGAAGAATCAGTCTGAACTTCTATCTGCCTCTCCTACACGTCACTATTCCTAGAAGTCAAGCTTAGCAGGACAGCAGCATTATCTTCTCCAAAAAACAGGAGTCCCTTTCGGCACTCAACACGAGAGCAGTATAATCTCACCTGGCCACTCTTTTAAAGAAAGGTTGACCATCGCCAAACTCAAAAGATTTGTTTAGCTATCATCTTTCCAGAATTGGAGAAGCTGACAACTACTATGGACTTTCTATAAAGCTCACTTATTTTGAATATACCCAAGTCTAAACATATGCAATTAATCCTCAATTTACAACAGTTTGTTTAGTAACAGTTTGAATTTATTCATGATCTTTTTCACTTATGACTGTTGTAGCATTCCCATGGTCACATGGTCAAAATTCAGACTCATATTTATGACGGTTGCAATGTCCCAGCTGCAGCGTTGATCAGTTTGGCAATCTTTTGCTAAACAAAGTCAATGGGCAAGCTAGGTTCACTTAACAACTGTGCTATAAACTTAACAACTGCAGCAATTCATTTAACAAGGCCATAAAATATGGCAAAATTCACTTACAGTGGTCTCGCTTACCAATAGAAATTTTGGCCGTAAGTGGTTGTAAGTTGAGGACTACCTGTACAGTTCAGTTGGCATTGTTAAATCAGCAGGAGAGAAGTGCCAGTGAATTGGATTCTGTTCTATTGATGCTAAGAGACCAAACAATTCAGCTGGACTCTAAATTTGAAAATACACATACCTGGAAGACTAGGAAGTTCCTAGCTTTGATCAGAATGCCCAGCTTTTCCAATTCTTCACTGTATTCACTCAACTGTACCACCTTGTTGTTTATTTTATACTCTGAGGAGCTTCCTAAAAGATAAAACTTTTATTTACCTTCAAAAAAATATATACATATATATATATTACATTAAAATATATCGTTTACATTACGTTTGGGGCTATATTCAACAGAGGAATGTAACAAACACTCCTCTATTCAATATGGTGGGACTCACTTCAGATCCCATATCCATGGAATTGGCTTTGAATCCCATTTCTCCTGAAACTGTATATATTTCTCCGAGGTATGTAATCTCCCTCCATCACTCCTTTAAAACAGACCAGCCCTACCAATCTTTGAGATCCAACCACCAACTTTTTGCAACATGGGATAATGGATAATCCATTCTAGATTTCTCAAGAATTTTTCCAGCCTGTATTTAATGCTTACCCACGATGACTCTTGCAAAGGTGCGATCTTCAATACCATCTTCAGAGTAGACCATGCTAACAAATGCCCGGTTGGCGGCTGGTTTCCCAACAGGAGCTCCATGAATCAAGTCTCGCAAAGTCTTTACTCTCAAATTACTAGTCTTTTCACCAAGCACAAAACTGATGGCATCCATGAGGTTTGACTTGCCTAGATGAAAGACAGCAAAGAGACATATATCTTCATATAAATGTGCTTAGTAAAATATTCGACTGTCATTTGAATTAGCACTTGCCAAGCCTTGGTATTACAATCTTTATTCAATGCTCATCTTTTCAGAATATTGTTTCTGAGCATGTGCAAATTACGAATTTCTCTCATATAAAAAAAAAATCTCCTTTGATTGAAAGGTATGTGGTATTTTTCCAGCCTCTCCTTGATTTCTTCATGGTTTACTGATAGGAGTTGCTCAATCCAGCCAATAATTACTATCTCCATCATGGTGAAGTGACTTTTTTCTTGAGCCACATGCAGATGCAACTAATATTTTCCTCTTTGCTCCTATGCAATTATTGAAATCTTATAGTAAAAAATTAAATTTGCAATATTTGGTTGAATCCTCCATATACATACACACACACACACACACACACGAAAAACTTAACTACTTTTCACCAATGTCAACACCACATTATGACAAACCTCATCTTTTTTTCTATATTGTCCTAGTTATTAGACGCTGTCAGGTAAGGCTCAACTCCCAGTGACTGCATGAACAAATGGTTGCCAGTTCAACTCTTCTTCAGACCTATACTATCACTTTTTAAATCCTGAGAAAGCCAAATATTTTCCACAGCTGCATTATGGGCAGAATCTCAGCAGGGGTATCTTTATGCAATTAAATATACCACCTCCTGGGACTTGGTCCAACACACAATTTTAAAAAAAGCACCCCTCAATCCTATATTTTATTAATGTTTCCATTACTTCTTAATCCCAAAATTCTTCTAATGTACACATTTGCTCACAGGCATCCCTTGTTATCATACCTATCTATTGCCCAATGGAGACTAACAGGTAGGCAGCCTCAAAAACAAGCAAGAATGAGCAAACGGGCAATACTTTTAGCACCTCTAAAACAGCATTAACTAGATTCACAATCAGGGATTTCAAAGGTGTTTCTTAATGCATTTCCACATGAGCATCTTTCAAATAGAAAAATGTGCTCAGAACTGAGACACACGCAAAAACAAAGGAGTGAGGTCTTGTGGAAGTGGAACATAAGCATAAAGTTTACATTCAGCTGAAAACCCAACCACTTTCTGACTCTATTACAGAGTGTATACAGGTGATTCATACAGTACAGTATTGCTTGCTATTTAAAAAAAAAAAAAGCACATCCCCACACAGATATTGTCGCTCAGATTTTAGCCGGGGTCTTCACCCCGCAATACTAATTTTCTAAATTGTATGATGGATCATGTGCTGGAGAAAAGCATTTAAGGATACCTATTCCCTCTCCCACAAATAGGCTGTGTTCACTATAAGTCAATTTATATCCCAAATAATAATACTTTATTGAACTTGTATGCCACTGAACTCTGAGACTCTGGGTGGCGCACAACAAAGAAATTACAATAAAACCAATAAAACATAAAAAAGGATAAAAAGCATGCCAAGCAATTTTATTTACATATTGTTTATTAGCATTTATATTGTACAATGCACAGAGTTGAATTATAAATCTTGAAAATAATGTTGCCAAATTAATTTAACATGTTGTGTGAATTGAGATAAGGTGCAGCCCACATACACAACTCACCAATGAAAGGGCTACACAGTAGTTATTATCCATGTGTTCATTAGACATTCTTCCCTTCCCCCTTTTTTCTGCAGCTAATGCCAAACAGGATAAACCAAGCAACTTAGTGTAGGAACTAGGTACGTTGCGTGTGTGTGTGTGTGTGTGCGTGCGTGCGTGCGTGCGTGTGTGTATACAGCAAGCTGGCCATCTCTCTGTAGTCTATATCAGGGGCCTCCAACTTTGGCCACTTTAAGCCCGGCGGACTTCAACTCCCAGACTGGCTGGGGAATTCTGGGAGTTGAAGTTCGCCAGGTTTAAAGCGGCCAAGGTTGGAGACCCCTGGTCTATATTGTTCTCACTGATGCCAGCCTAACTGCCTTCAACCCGGGTCAAGCAGCCGCCACCAACCCAGAACAGAGATTCACCAGACATGCAAGCACGCATCGCAGCCAGGCTTTGCTCCCGCCGAAGTCCACCGAGGGTAGCTTGTGCTGGGCTAAACGGTGTTTGCTTCCCCTTCCCCCACTCCCACCTCCCCACCCGGGCCGCGATATGGCCTTCCTTGTCCCGCCCCAGGCCAGGTTTGCATTACCGGATCCATTGGGCCCGATGATGGCCGTGAAGCGCCGGAAGGGCCCGATGATCTGCCGCCCCTTGTATGATTTGAAGTTCTCGATCTCGATCAGTTTGAGGAACCCCATGTCGCGAAGGGAAGGAAGGAGGCAGGAGAGGCGTAGGGGCGCCGGGCCCCGACACGTGAGCCCAGGGCAACCACGGCTGCTCGCTCGGAGACAGCCCCCCACCCCTCCGGCCCCGTCCGCTCGAAACCCACTTTCCACAAGGGCGGGCGCCCGAAAATCTCGCGAGAGCTTGCCGCTTACATTCTCAACCCCAAACCCGGGAGCGCTCCCTGGGCCGTCGCCTCAGCCACGCCTCCTTCAAAATACCAGGGATTGATTGGCTGCCCTCTTCTCGAGGCGTTAGATATATGAAGCTGTTCTCGTTCACCCCTAGCGGTAGCCTTCGCCCAAAGGCGCGCTCGTTTTGCCGCTCGCTGATAGGTTTTTTACGGCCCTTCTATATTTGCATAAATCGACGTTCCGGTAGATCGACTACATCCGCTTGAAAAGGGACTACCAAGCCGTTGCCATAGAAACCAGACATCAACAAAACTTGCCGGAAGGGGAGCGCGGGAGATTATTATTTAAGTCCGTACTCCTGCTCCCAATTATAGGTTATTTTAATTTGCAAACCGTCAGTTCGAAAGGGAACGCTTACGATCACAGACAGGCCTCCCCGCCGATCTTGTATAGGATCCTAACTGAACTTCTGCGGGTTTTCTCAATAAGCAAAGGAAATATTTCCCCCCCAACTCGATCGATTTGTCTTTGGCACAGAATCCAGGGAAATCGCTGGGTCGTTAGTTTACAGGGAATCTCTAGCTCTGAACGGCCGGTCAGAAGTTTCTAACCTTTCTTGCAGCCTGTGCAACGATGTATAAGGTGGACATTCAGGCCGATCTGAGAGAGGCGGCTGCCGTTGAAGCCCGCCGGAACCGGGAGAAGCAGAGACAGAGCCGTATCTTCAATGCTCGCTACCGTACAATGGGGGTAAGACTCCCGGAGTGGGTATTGGGAGACGGAATAGGACAACTGGCCACAGCCAACTCGCCGTGGGACAGCTAGCCGCAGGATAATTTATCAATTCAATTTCATGATTTAAAACAAACAGATTTCATTTTGTCCTTCCTTTTGCATTCCTTTCTTTAATAATTCTGTTCCATTATTTCTTCAATATAAGTGTAATTCTTGTCCTGCAGTGAATTGTCCCACAGTGAGTTGACCATGGCAAGTTGGCTGCAGCAAGTTAGCCATGGCGACTTGGCTGTGGTGAATTGACTGCAGCAAATTGTCATAGACCCATTGGGAGAAGGGGTGCCTCCACTGGAAGCCTCCGAAAAGGAGCTCACCGGTGATAGCAATTCATCTGCTTGCTAACCTTTCTGAATATGTAGTTTGCTTTGCAGAGAAATTAATTTTCAGTTGGTGGTGTACAATGGGAAGCCATTGACTACATGTATGCTTTGTCGGGATTGATGTCTGAAAAGAATCCAGAAAACAGTGTTTAATGCGTACTCTGCAAGCCAAACAAACATGATTTGAAATGGGTTTCTGATTCTACTCTAGAAAATACATGCCAATCCTGGGTTACTGATTTGAATACAGTATTGTGGAAGTATTTATGTGTAAAGGCAGTGTATGGAAAGCTATGGTTCACTTTGGGCTGGAGACCCCTAAAACTGAGCAAATGTATAAGATTACCATGAATTGGATTTTGAACGGAGCAAATGAGTTTCTTTATGGCATGACATTTGGATTTTGTTAGCTTCAAACTTATTGAAATAATATATGAAGGAAATAGGGCTCCAGTTTTACCTTCAGCATCATGAACCTTAATGCAAAATTGAATTGCTTGAACTGTATCTCCACAAAATAGGTGTAATAAAGAGAGACTAGGTTGATACACAGCATTAAGACATTGTTTAATCAAGGTTTACTTATCTAAAACATTTATATAACTGCCCATCTTATAACCAATTCTGGATGGCTGTCAATCCAAAGTTAAAATAGTATTATTAAACTACCGTATGTTAAAATTATAAAACTAAGCACCTTGCAAATGTTAAACCACAACTGGTTTGGTTCCTGGAATTCTTAAGTCAAAATCAAACATTTTCTACTTTTAAATTACGTTTCAAAATTGGCAATAAAGAGGTTTCATCAGAAAAGTAAAGAGGCTTGAAATTTTGAAATACATTAAAGCAAGAGATTGAAACATAACTCGCTGCCAACTGCAAAAAAACCTAGTTAAAAATCAGGTTCAATGTGTTCTTGCCAAGCAAAATTCTGATAATAAGAGACGTAGCAGGACTTTTTAGAGATGATCTGAAAGAATAAGCCAAATCATGGGAGGAGGTTAAAAGTACTATTTTTTTTACTGCCAAAATCCAGGTTCATCTATTTAACAAACATTTGCATGGTAAACAAAAACACAATACAACAAAACAATTTAAAATAAAATTAAACCCTCCAATCACCATTTAACAAGCATTGTAGGTTCTGTCAACATCCTGGCTCCAGTACTTGGGGAAAAAGCCAGGTCTTCAGTACTTTCCTAAAGACCAATCCAACTGTTCATTGCTGCCATGTAGTGGTTGTTCAGATTTTTGTAGATATGATGGCTTTAGAAAGCAAGTCTTCAGGTTTGCTTCTTAGCCATTTTGTTATTTAAAGTAAATTTCTTTCCGCATAACCACTCATAGTGACTTTATGGTGTGCCCATCTAGCTGTCATTTTTTTAACCATCCTGTAGAAGTGGTCTGCTGTTGCCTTCTAGAATATTTTTTGAACTCGTAATAGTTCTTGTTGAGGGTCTTGCAGCTTCGTTTTGAACTAAATGAAATTGAGGAATATAAGATCTTTGCTTTTACAGCAGTTGGATGAAGTGGGAGGGAAGCATCCTATTTGCTGAGGAAGTTGCCTCACCTTTATTTTGCTATTAAGCTGCATGGTCATTAATGTCCCTTGCCCTCAAGGTGGACATAGAAGGCTTGAAGAGGCAAGTGGAAGAGCACAAACTGAGAGAGAATATAGAGAAGCGACAAGAGCAAGCCTTTGGTAAGCCTGTCTAGTGCACTGTATTGAACCTGTTCCAAATTCTTGGTTAATTTTATGGAAAAACATGTGTCTTGGCAAAGTGAATTTTGTTTAACTCTTTAGGAGCAGTAAGAAGAATCTTAAAGAGTGACATCCTGTACATGAGTCTATGAGTGTTCCACTGAGCCATATATAGAATTGTAGTATAAGTTTTTTTGAAAATATGCAAATTTTGGCAAATGAAGCTGGGGAAAAGTCTCCTGACAGTCTGCTGGAGAAAAAACAGCAGAACTCTTTCCCCATTCTATTTCTCTGTCCATCCATTAAGATTTGAAAGCAAGTTCTCTCTCTGGATCCAGACCCTTAGGATCAACTGCAGGGATCTCAGGGCTGGGACCTTTGGGTGCCCCCTGGTATCAGACAGGCTCCACCTCTTGCAGCTTTCTCCAGAGCTGTTAAAACCTGTCTTTTTCAGTAGGTGGTTGAAGCCTGAAAACTTACATTTCTTTTTGATCCCTCGTGATAGATGAATGTCTTATATGTGTGGCCATTTCCTTGATGTTGGGAAATTTATGCTAATAATATTGTATATTGTTTTAACCTAATTATTGGTTATAGGCCTGCAAAATGCTCAAAACTTCTTAGAACCAGAGCAGAATATAAACCAAATAAATAGATAAACTCTACCTCACTGTCTTCTGAGTTCTAACCAGTCTTTTTCTAAGCTCAGCATCTGCACTTGGGGATTTAATTTAAAAAGTAGTAAGCATAACAAGAAAAATGGGGTTGGGCCTCGCAATCCTTCTTCATTGTAAAATATGCAGTAAAAGCAGGAGGTGGATGGTATAATAATGAACTAGTGTTGAAATAGTTTCCAGAAAGAAGGAAGCTTTACATCAGGGGTGTCAAACTCATTTTCACTGAGGGCCACATCAGCGTAATGGTTGCCCTCAAAGGGCCACATGTAACTGT
>JAOYMU010000098.1:5398679-5423912 GCA_025802295.1 Psammodynastes pulverulentus
GTGGTTCTTTAGCACTAGCTGCAAATATTTCTTCCCTTAAACAGAAGGTTTTATTGTCTAATGATTTCATTCATAATAGTTTGCTTGTTATCTCCTTGACAAACAAGAGCCATTGTACAATCAAAGCTAACTATAGTCTCACAGGATTCACTTCTTGAACCCACATGGGGAAATCCCAAGCTAAGTACTTAGTTTACATTTATCTGCATTTGCAACAAGCCAAAATGACAGATGTGTGGTGAGAATATTATCCCGCAAATGCTGCAGTTGTACACTTACATGTAGGATACAAGTCGTAGTGCTTGTATTATGATGCATATTTTATCCAGGTTTGTGCTTATAGGTAGTCCTTGTTTAGCGACCAAAGTTGGAACTGGCAGCTCTGTCCTTAAGCAAAGCAGTCCCTAAGTGGGAAATCACATGTGGGAAATTGTGCCTTCCCTTTTCTGCTCTGGCCCCTTTGCCTAGATAGCCAACTTGAAACTGACAAGACCAATCAGTTTCACAAATAGCCTTCTAACCATTCCTGCACCCTTTGGAATGCTCATCCTAGTGCTGAGATAATTAGCAAGAAAGGAATTAATCTGGAGAGGAAAAGTTTACAAGAGAGTAAGCAGGCACAAATAGGGATTACGCATCAAACCGAGTGCAGTGGCGCTGGCAGCCATAAATACATTATGCACACCACCTGTGTATTCTCTATTATGTCTGCTTACTCTCTTGTAATCCCTTCCTCTCCAATCTCCACTCTGCAATGGGGAAAGAAAAAAAAAACAGGTACAGGACAATGCTTAGTCACTTTAATGGCAATCACATGACTGAGGGTTGTTACTGTACAAAGGTTATAAATGCAGGCATTGATTGTAGTTGTTTTTTCCAGCACTATCATAACTGCAAACAGTCACTGAACAAGGCAGTCGGTAAGCAAGGACTACCAGTATATGAAAATAAGTTGATGATTGGAACCAAGCAAGTCACTGTACTCCAGAGAAATCATCATTCACTCTTTTCAAAGAGAAGAGCAGTAGAACCTTATGTGAAATCCCCAGATCAGATTTGAATTTTATTTCAAAAGAAAGATTTTGCTGAACCAGGATTGGAATTTTCCTGCCACTCGTGTTTTGGGACTTCCCTTCCAATAACTCTTCTTCCTTCTCTGTTCTCCCCTCCCCCCTTCCAGGTTTCCTTTGCATTTGGTTATCTTGAGACATTTTATACTCTTTATGAGAGAAATGAATTTTACATGAGCAGAGTCATAGCTGAGAAAAGTCATAAGACCAAAAAGTATTCATATAGTTCAATAAACCAGATATATGTAGTATTTGTTACCATATATCTTTTAAATGGCATTTGGGAGGGCACTTCAGAAACCCTGAAAAATTGGGGCTTTTAAAACTCTGTGCCCTTTGGAAAGCATTCAAAAGGAGCATATTTAACCTGGCCCTTATTTTTCTCTTCATTAAAGCAACCCGGCTGTTTTCAGGCTTCAGCACGAGCATGAAAAAGCAAATTTTCAGGCTGCTTTAATGAAGAGCAGAGAAGTATTGGGCTTGCACAAAGTCCAAAGTGCGTTTTCACAACATGTACAGCCCTGAAAGTTGCATTTATTAAACACTACTTTTAATCTGATTTTTACAAAGTGTAGAAATAGCAATTTACATTACCTCTCATCTCATTCCCTACTTTAAAATATATTAGAAAGTATGCCCGGGGAAAAAATAACACGTGCGTACACACACGCACATGCGCACGCACACCACCAAAGTGGGTCTGGGTTGCCAAAATACAAACATACAGCGAGAGAAGAGATAGACATCATGACCCCAACAGACTTACATGTTAAAGTTATACAATGATTTTTGCAATCAATAACAACAAACCATGGTTTACAACATAGCCTTTTGTCTATATCTGGACATTTGTGGTTTGATAAACCACGATTAAATAAATCAGGATAATCATAATATGTGACCTTACCCAGAAACAATTGTCTCTGTTTTTCAGAATTAGACAGAAGTTTGTTGAAAAATAAATTAGAGATGCATAAAAAATATAGTTTTCAGTATGGCTACTAGTAATGGGGTGTGTGGGGGTCAGGGGGAGCTTATACTAGCAAATGAAAGAAAAGAACAATATCTGATCAGTGATTTATTTAAAGTCAGATGTTAATCATTTCTTTTGCCAACCTTTATTTCAATACTGTGATTATGACCCAAGGAGAACAACCTTTTTTTCTCTTGCAGGCTTGGGCTATGGCTCAGGGCTGCATTCGGATAGCCCCGTCAAGCCGTATTACTTCACCGTTTAGCATAGGATTCTCCGCTATGCATTGTACCAGATGAGCGTATTCTTCTGGAGCTCCAAGGCGACTTGGGAAAGGCACCTGTCGTGCTAGGAACGTCCGAACTTTTTCAGGAAGTGTCCCCAGTAGAGGTGTCTCAAAGAGCCCTGGAAGAAACAAAAACTGCTCAGGGCAGTTCCTCCTGGTGGTACACATTGTCACCCCTATTAAGCAGTAGCCCATAATATACTGGGTGCTCCAGGAGTTAAGTACAGAGTCCAGTTTCCTAATAATCTTGTGCCATGCACTGCTGAAGTCTGAGATCTGAGAAGGGATTGCCGAGGAGTCCTTTGAACTACTAAGCCAACAAAATAAAGTAAATTAGAGAAACATTCAAAACTGATTATGAAAACGTAAGTTTGCATAATCTATTACATAACTGTAATAGGTTAGGTTTTTGAGGAAGGCCAAGGTCATATGCAGATAGTTCTGCCATTTCAGGACTGAACACCTTTAAAAGGTTGACTTTTCTCTCCTAGGGCTTAGATTCAGGGTGGTTTTGGTTACCTGGTGCAATGGTAACAACACGGATGCCAATTGAGGCAAGATCTCGGGCGATGGGCAAGGTCATTGATACAATGCCTCCTTTGGAAGCAGAATAGGCAGCCTGTCCCACCTGCATATCAAAAAAAGAAGGGCTTAGTTGCCTCAAAATGACATAATAAAGCATAATTACTTGTAAGAACTTAAAGATAGTCCTCAATTTACAGCCACATTTGGGTTTGGAACTTATCTTGCTAAGTGATGTGATCATAAAGTATGGCATCACATGATCATGTTGCTTAACCACAGCAATTCTTGGTGCCGTGGTTGTCGTTATAACTCCAGATGTGTTGGTCGTTAAGTGGGAGGTGGAGGGAGTTCCAGGTAAGGAGCACGGGGATGCCACGGGAGAGTGGGAGAGGCTCTGGGATGTCCAGAATAAGCCATGCAAGAGTTGGGGGGAGATTCTAAAGTGCAATACAAGCTCAGAGGGGAAAAAAGGATGAAGCATGCATGAATGCATGTGGGTGTACACATAGGGAAGCTGGGAAAAGAATACACTGCAACTCCAAGGCTTCTTGGTACATACATCTCTGGGGATTCAAGAAGTCCCTAAGATACAGCACAGCACAGCCCCATCCTGGCTTAGCAATGCAGCACAAAGCGACTTTTTTGCATGCCATGGGTCATGCCAAAAAGGAAACCCCTGAGCACAATGCCCAGCCCAGTCTAGCAGCATGATATAAAGGGGCTTCTTGCTATCCTGGGAAGCTGCAGCTGGCCTAGCTTCAGTCATCCTTACCATTCTGCATTCTATCACCCTAGCTAACTTTTGCCATCTCTTCTTACTCTGACTGGTGAGGCATGCATGACCTGGCCCTTTTCTGAGGCAGCTGCTGGCCATGTGAGGCACTTCCCCAGGTCCCGTCGGGAAACTGCTATGCGCATTGGGATTCAATTTTTTTACTATCGGTTCTGTGGACGTGGCTTGGTGGGCGTGGCTTGTGGGCATGGCCGGGGAAGGATACTGTAAAATCTCCATTCCCTTTCCACTCCAGGGGAAGGTTACTGCAAAATCCCATTCCCTCCTCACCCCACTAACTTGCTTTCCAGCTCCATTCTCCTGTGCAGGAAAACAACAGAAGACCCAGCCAATCAGCTGGGACTCGGGAGGCAGAGAATAAATGCGGGTGGGGCCAGTCAGAGGTGGTATTTGCCAGTTCTCCAAACTACTCAAAATTTCCGCTACCAGTTTCCAGAACTGCTGAATTTCACCTCTGATGCACAACCTGGGGAAGAATGTGGCCAGCAGCTGCCTTGTGAAGGACCAGGGTGAGCATGCTTTGTCAATAGTGGAGAAAGAAGATGGCAAAAACCAGGGCATTAAGGGCTAATTGTAAGTGCAGGCAATCTGTCAAACTCCTAAATTTTGATAATGTGACTGCAGGAGCATTATAAACAGCTGTAATTTTGGGGACCAGCTGCAAGTCCCTTTGTTTAGCCCCATCATAACTCTGAGCAAGTGCTGAACAAATGGTCATAAGAGAGGAAGTGTGTTTTGAAACATGGAAGAAAAGTTCTGATTGGAATGACAAACAGCATTGTGATAAAGTTGCTGGAGTTAAGAAAGCCAAAGGAAAGGAAATGGCAAGAAAGAAACAGAACTGGAAATAACAGTGCTGAGCCCAACTAACTTCAAATGTAGGTTTAATGCAGGTGAGCATTTAAAAATCGCATATGAGGCACAACATGCTGAAACTCCATACCAAAGAGCATAAGCCATGTCATTCCTTCTCCCCCAGCCCAATTGTTCTACTGTCCTTCAGGTCTAGAAGGTCGCTTAATTGAGTTAATGGTTAACTCCCATTACAAAAATGCGAACTCTCTTGCTATATTTTGCCCCTCCCCAAAATCTGGCTTCTGAAGCAGCCATACTTTAATGCTCCTGTATTATAAGAACATTGACACATTCAATGTGCATTCTATTCAAATTATGGATTCCTGGCCTTTGCCAATGAAGTTACCCCTGACTGAAGAAAGTTTGGCTTAGGATTTACCTGGCCTTCATAGGCAGCTACGCTGGCAGTGTTGATAATCACTCCTCTCTGTCCATCTGAGTTTGGTTCATTTTTACTCATCACACTTGCAATCAGACGAATCACATTGAATGTCCCAACAATATTGACCTGAAAAACACAAATGAAATCCAAGAACTCAAAATCTTGATTATGTTTCCCTCACTAAAGCCAACACTGCTAAGCAAGATCATTGCATCAACACAACAGAACAAATTCATGGCTCAGCAAATACTATGCCTTCGTTCTGAATGGTCTTCTAACAGAAAATTCAATTTTGCTAATGTTTAGATAGCTATTATGAATGCATCCACATCCAATGAGGAATTTGCAGGTTTGGGAGAAGGCAAAATATTTTCAAGACAAAACCTGGATTAAAAAAATGTACTGGAGCTTACAAAAACCATTAAAACCCCCAGTAAACTTGCTCAGATGATAAGAAGTAGAGAGGAGCTAAGAACTGGGTGGCAAAAGGGCATAAAATAAACTATTCTGGAAAACAGCATATTAGTTGGCTAAAGTCCTGAAGAGGAGCACTGCAACAATTTTAATGCAATTTAACTGGTCAGTTATCTAAGCCTTCCTTCGTCATTAGGTCTGGCAGGAGATACATGTTCTGAGTCCGTCTATTAAGGGGCACTATCTGGCAGGGCCTGGGAAGAGAGTTTATTCTATTATGGTACCATCCTTTGGAAGATCATCCTTCCCAGAGATCACACTGGTCCTAACCTTACTTGCCTATAGCAAGGCATAGTTTTTTTTCACTGAGCTTGAAAATCCCTATGTGTGGCAGAGGCCATGCAATGTTTGTATTGATTCTATTTTTAGCTCAGCTGATGATTATCTGTGTTGTTTTTTATTGTTAAGGCAGCCATGTTAATTTAAAAAATAATGAATTAGAAGTACTTGGGATAAGATCAAATAACAAATGTATAATGAGCTAAGGTGTCTGTCTCACAACATACTCACATTGATGACTCTCTGGAAGTCCTCCAAACTATGAGAATGATCTTTATGCACATTGTATGTCTTGAATGCCACTGCAACCCCAGCACAGTTCACTCCCATATCTACATGTCCAAATGTCTCCTTTGCTGTGGTCAGTGCAGCCTTCACATCTAATTCTGATGTCACCTGAATAAAGACAGTTTTGAGAGAATGATCCAGGTCTGCTGTTACATTCTTTTTCCACATCCCTATTCACCTGGGGAAAAAGCTCCAGCTCCCCATCAAACAATCTTTACATCAGCTGGAGTAAAGATGCATCTGTCTCCCAGCGACTTAGCCATGCTTTCGCCATCAGACGTTGGCAGGTCCACAATCACAGCACTGCCTCCCTGTTGTATTAATCGTTCCACTGTGGCACGGCCCAGTCCAGAAGCCCCACCGGTCACAAAGCCAACCATGCCCTGGTGGGTAAAGAAAATAATAAGATTACTACCTCCCATTGTTGTGGAGAAAATAGGAGAAGGAAAGTGTGTTGGATATATTTGCCATCTGAGTTATTTGTAAAAATAAAAGGTGGGATACAAATAAAGAAATAAAATAACTACAGATTTGATAGGCAGTATGACTGGTAATGCAATACAAACAACCCCATGCTTCTCATAACAAGATATGTGCCTCCAGACTTCCCTCAATATAAAAGGCACTCCAGTATTTCCCAAAGAAAATTTCCTTTTTCTTCTATAGTTCCTTTGCTTCAGAGAAAAGCAAGAATAATGAGTCTCAAGTCCTTCCTCCTCTCCTTTGCCCTAGATCTTTTTTCCAGGCAACAATGGTAACAAAATTGCCTCATGTGGCCATTTGGGAAAACAGATTCATCCTGGACAAGTTTAGTACAGAAAAGTGGTCAGTTTGTAAAATGACTATTTTCCCAGCCAAACTGCCTGGCATCTGTCTATATGAGACAAAAACTAACTCCATAACCCCCTGTTGGGGGGAAAAGGCTGCTTTTATTTGTATTTGTTCAGCCTGCCACCCAACAGTTAAAAGGGCAGAGAAACTCACATAACCATCAGAAAGGTATAAGAGGTGGTTTCTTCCATGTGTTTTACCAAATAAGTGTTCGGCTGGAAGAACCTTTCTTGGCAGTGATGGCAGTATTTGATCTATGGAGATTCTCAATCATCCAGGTCATGGATGTCCCAAAGGTGCTTTTCCAAAAGGCAGCTGGACTTTTCTTGGTTTGGTTTCTCATCCCAGAAGAGAAACGTTTTCAAGGAAAATACCAAGAAAGGCCAGTTGTCCTTTGGAAAAGCACCTTTGGGACAATATTCGATCTGATTAATATTACCGCTGTGCTAGATTAGAAAAAAAATGCTTGAAAATTATTCTACAGTTGAAACTAATCTATGCCGTATGTATTGCATTTGCTTTCATTGTACTGCACTTACTACTCTACTACATTATTTCTTAGGATAATTACATAGAAAACTCCCGAATTCTAAAATGGAATGTGTCCGCTCCCCGCGACGGGAAATTAATCCCACTGGTACCTTTCCCTACTCAATGATGGGAGGGTGTGTCTCCCCCAATTTCTCGTTCCCTACCGCGAACAGAATGAGATCTCCCTTGATATTAACATGGATCCCCGCCTCCTCCTCCATGCCCAAGTCCAGTCGCGGCGTCCCACATGGTATTGCCTCTTTATTACCTTCAGGCTCCTCAACGCGGCCGCCATGCTGCTCCGCAAAGGGTGAACTTTCAAGTCCCGCCTCCTAAAGAGGCGGAGGCGGAAGTGGAAGTGGCGGTAGGAGTTGGTTGATGATAAGAAGGTATTGAGTTTACGAAAGTCCTCACTTTGGTTGGACTTGTCTTGTATTAAATCCTACCTTGAGCCACAGAAACCCGTTCTTTGGTTTTACCCACAAATGTTTATCTCAGGTCAGGTCTCGATGAAGAACCTCGTAATTTGGCAAAAGGGCTGCTTTTACCCTGGTTCACAACGTTAGGGTGCAATCTTACATAGACAGCATTAGGACGCTGTTCTTTTTTGCAAGAATGCCTCTAAAGAGAGAGTTGCGACAGTATTCAGCTAAGCTGAATCGCTCCCTCGGAGTGTGTAAAATTACAGACATTAAGAACTCTGAAAAAAAAACCAGGCGGTTATGCTGATGATTGAAGTGGACCTATTCTGACACAATGCAAACTATGCAAATCGAGAGCAGTTAAGTATTTGGCTGGGAAACTACAAAGCTAAACTACGGTAAAAAGTCAAAAAATACTCTATAAAAAGGTAGTAGCAATCTACTTGTATATTGATGCTAAGAAAACCACAGTTGGTTACAGTAACCAAGAGTGGAGCTTACATAGAAGTCACTCTCCATGAACCCAAGATTATGGATGTGTAAATATTTTCATTCAATTGTATTATTTTTCTCAGCAATATTAATGCCTAATAAGCTTATGGCTAAAGTTAGCATAATAGAAGCCATGACTTTCTTTTAATATATTTAGGTAGTTCTATTGCTTGTCAAGTGAGCATGCATTTGTAATCCCATTTTACATTAGGTATCAGGGAGTGAAGATAACCTATAAAGGCCAAACATGCTCTTAATAGCAAATTCAGATTTATGCAAGCAAGTTCCCCATTCTGATATCTTCCAGCTAAGTAGGAGACATGAAATTTTGGAATTATGGGAATTCAGGAGTTGGGAAGGATGGCATTTTAAGAAAAATGTATGTAAATCTTTATAAAAATGTATATTGAGATATTTAATGTACTGTAAACCTAAATCAGATTTTTTTTTGTTTTGTTTCATGACTCCTTGTAAAATTAGGTATTTAGTAGCAATATTCACTCTAATTTGCTCAGTTGGAAAGAGGGCAACAGAGAATGACTAAAGTTAGTCCTAGAAATTACTAGGTTTAGTGTTAAGATAAACCATTTGGCTATCAATTTTGCAATGAAGATGTAAATTTACATCAAAAGAAAAATATACATTGCCAAAGTTGCTAATATATAAAATTAGTTATGCTGATGGCTATGAAAGAACATAAAGGCAGAAAATATGGATAGAAATTCAACTCTTGACTTTGGAAAATAAATATTTGCTCATAAATGTTACTTATATGCAATATCTAGACCATAAATAAAATCATTAGTTAGGGTCTACATATTTCAGTCTGGATCACCAGAGAAAAGTATCCAATCCAGAGGAATAATGCTCTGTATCACCTACTGGCAACATAGAAGTTTTTCTTTCCAATTTGCTGTTTGTTGTTTGTGTGGACTGAATATTTTCTATCATTTCATTATCCTATTCCATCAAACTCTCTAGCTTAACTGGAAGTAAAAACAGGTACATCTAATCAGTCACTGGCTATTAGCAACTGGCAAATTATAACTATAATCCAAATCATTCATGAAGTAGTGTGATAGCTGTAACTTTCATTTACAATGAGTTTGATCTATGCAACAGATTTCAGAAAATATTAATGTATGAATGACAGCTGCTTAATTTAATTGGTAAGCTATAGTATCTATCATTGATATAGAAGAATAGAAAAATAGAATTTTCTAGTCATGTATGCATAAAGTTAAAATGAAATGAACCATTCATTATAGAGAACAGGATGTGCCAATAATAAATGCACTTAAAATATTCAGTAGCCATGAAGCTCCAACAAACATGCTTAAAAACAAAACTCTGTATTCATAAATAGTATTAACACAAATTATAAGTCCACCTTTCAAATGGGAAAAGTGTGTTTCAAGCTGTGGACATATGTATGTATGTATGTATGTATATGTATGTATGTATGTATGATCCTCAGTTCCTCTACTTTATTTCCAAGGTGAATCATTTCAGAACACAGAAAAAGGACTGCATGTTTAAATGCTTCCCAATATCAACCTTCTCATATACGGTACTTAAAATACTAGCATCTCTGAGAAGTTGAAGTTCCAATAGTTTATCCTAATGAACCTGTCTCCACACCTATCTCCACACATCAAAACATGCAAGCATATTTAGTTTGATGCTCAAGAATGATTGGATTATCCCTCCCACTTAAAGAAGCTAAATGCAATTTATTCCATAAAAAGACCACATTGAACCATTTCTATTATCAGGTCCAGACTTTTTACAAGGAATAAATTTCTCAATGAATATTTCTTTTTAAAAAGTACTGTTCTAGAATTTACTAAAAAAAATTTACCATCAAGATTCCTGGTGTTCTGCGATTATGAGTTTGCAATATAATGTTTAGATTTTTGAATTCTTTAGTATTGAATTGTAGAAATGTATCAGTACCAACAGCTCAAAAGGAAAAATTCTAATTATACAGTTAGACCACGCTTAACAACTGCCCTATTTATAACTGTTGCACTGTGCCTGCAGTCATGTGATCAAAACTTGGCTGTTGCACAACTGGGAGATATTTACAATTGTCAGTGTCCCACTGTCTTGTGACTGACATTTGTGTGCTTTGCAACTAGCTTATAACAAGTAGAGTCAATGGAGAAACCAACAGTAAAATTGCAAGTTGCTGTGATGCATGTACTCGTAAAACCAGCATTGATTTAACAACTGAATGGGAAGTGACATCCCTCATGGATATGATGTTGCTTAGAATTGCTGAACCCAACTGCGAGCGTTAAGTGAGGACTACTTGTAATGCAAAATATCATATTCACATTTTTTTCTTTCACAATTCATATTCTTCATTATTTACTCCATGCCAGTTCTCCTGAACAGAAACAAAACTCTGTTACAGAGTAAAGCATATACAATATAACTTGTCTGCATACCCTCACTTACATAGGTATTATGAGCACAGAATATGAGGCTTTAGATGTCCAAAATAAGTCACACGCCATATTGGAAAGCGCTTTGTACATTAAGTGCTTTTTTTATAATAAAAAAAAGTACAAAGTCCTGATACGAAATATACAAAAAAATCAGCCAAGGAAAATGGTTGCCTTTCTACAAATATCAGTAGCATTGCATAGAACAGCCTCTGTGGGGTATAGGGAATGGGCAAATCCAACTGGGTATGATGCTTTAGAAACATTGCTAGGAAATTGTCTGCAGTTATACATAAAGTACACCGGAGCATAAAATCACATATACACGCTGTTACTAGAAACATCTTGCCATTGCTTTCATGTACTGGAGCATTGGAGAAAGTATCAAACACAAGAATAAGCCATCATCACAGTCCTTTTCCTTGCATTAACAACCCCAAGGAAAATACTGTGCAACCAGAGAGCTATTATTGCTTCAGCTAAGCCAATGGGTGCAAGGTTGCCATTTAGAGCAACAGGAGCTATTACAAAGTCAGTTTGAATGGCAGAACCCTGCATTGGCAATGGATGAATCCCAATTGGTTAGGCCCTACCCTCAATGTGGGAAAAGCAAGGCTGGGATTATGTTTTGATGGCATGAGGCACTGGTCGGCCGCTAGCAGGCATACTAAAGCTAAAATATATACAGGGGGAGTAGAATCCTTATAAGCAGAAGTTCAGGGAAGGTGCGAAAAGCCAGCAGCTTAATAATGCTGAATGGAAAAAGGAAACCCTGAGCTGTTTTAAAAAGGCCTCTGGGCAGACAAGACCCTGAGTAGCCACCAGGGGACAGGGCAAATAAGCGTACAGCCCCCACACAGGCAGGTAGGAGAAGATGCTAAGCATCAAACAATTAAGGGGGTGCTTGCACATAGTGCCCCCAAAAGGGCAGAGAGAGAAATGCAGTCAATACAATAAATAAAGATACAAAATAATCTATGTGACCGCTGCTGATACACCCCATCTTTTGCCATGTCCAAGTGCAATTGGTCAGCATCAAAGTGCCACTGAGGTCCCCATAGGAAAGTCCAACCAGACACACTGTTCTTTTATAAGCTAATCTAGCCATCTTCTTCCACCTCGGAATCCTTCCCATCTGGCTCTTCTCGGGAGGACTTGGATCCAGCAATATCATCTTCTTGGCCACTTAATACTTCTTCCACCACTTCACCTGTGTTAGTAAATAAGATATGTCAATATTTGAAGCAGCTGATGAAAAATGCTCCCTCTTTGCCCATGTTTCCAATATTTAATTGACTGAATCCAAAGATCTGCACTAAGATATAATGATGTCAGGTGGAGAGGCATTGTTCTTAGGTGGTGTGCCTCTTTCCTAATAAGATTGATTCCAGTCAGTAGAGTGGGAGAAAATCTGGAAATCTCTCCTCTTTGAAACACCTTAGACTCTTCTCCCCACTTTCCTTTAATCTACATGAAACTGCTGGGAGAGGTCATTTACTGAAAGATTAGGTATTTATGTTGTCTAGTTATATACAGATATCAGCAAACAGATGATGCCATAGAAGTGCTGACTTGGTGCTTAGACTTTCTCAAGGAAGGAATGGACTCTTAACTGAATTCCTCATGGAGGGAACAACTCTGAGTCTGTAGGCCAATGACTTCAGGAATCCTCATCTTTTGCGTTCCTGCTCAGAGGTGGGGGGGCGGGGCAAATTGGTAGTCCTACTGAAAACAAAGCTTTTGCTCATGTAACTGGTGACAACTATGAAAGGAAAGGCTATTGCCCATTGCCAATCTACTTTGGATTACTGTAGTGCATGCTACATGAGGCTGTTTTGAAAAGCATTCAAAAGCTATTGCTGCTGCAAAATGCAGCAACCTAAGCAGGTATTTATCACTATACCTCAGGGCTTGCACTGACTGCCAATTAGCTTCTGGTGGGATTCAAGGTGCTGACCATCACCTTTAACATCTTTCATTGCTCATCATCTCAATTTGAGATTGCTATATGATGAAACCTACCAAATGGGCATTTAAGTCACTGTTCCCACAATTTAAAACTCCTTATCTACAGAGAGATCTGCTCTATACTTTCTTTCTGGATTTCAGGAAAACTGTTAAAACCTGGCTTTCCCATTTAGCCCAGGAGGAAGGCATGCTTTAAATACAGTATAGAAATGCATTTATGGGCATATAAATTTGTATGTTTTTTTCTTATTTCTTGCTGTGTTGAGACTTTTCTTCTTTTTCTATGAATGTATTTTTATTGAGTGGTTTCTTTTATGATGTCCCTGATTGTTAGCTGCTCTGAGTCTTTAGGACTGAACAACAAAGTAGTCCTCAACCTACAACCATTTGTTTAGTGATTGTCTGAAGTTACAATGGCACTGAAAACAATAACTTATAACCATTTCTCAGCTACAACCGTTGCAGTATCCCCATGGCCACGTGATCAAAATTTGGCCACTTGGCAACTGGCATGTATTTATGACAGTTGCAGTATCCTGATATTATTGAACACTGCAGTGATTCACTTTACAACTGTGGCAAGAAAGGTCATAAAATGGGCAAAACTCACTTAACTAACTGCCTTGCTTAGCAATGGAAATTTGGGTTCAATTGTGGTTATAAGTCAAGAACTATCTGTATCAGGCATGTATTTATTTACCTGCTTAAACATTTATATAGCTGCCTATCTTATAACAAACTCTGGATGACTCACAATTATTCTGCATTTCAGATCCAAAGGCTATATCATTTTATGAGCAGTTGTATTTCACCATTACTTACCTTGCCCAGTCTCTTCTTCATCTATGATCTCATGGACATCTGCCACCCCATCTTCCTCATCTTCGCCATCATCATCCACAATCACAACAAAGTCATCACCATTTTCTGTCTCACTAAACATAAGGGAAGGAGGGAGTGTATCACCATTTATCTATCATCTTCTGCGGACTTCCCAGCTGTATACCACGAAGCCCTGTCTTCATGAAGTCCACTTCTCCTACGTCTCTTTAGTTCTCTCCTCCTACGTCCTGCTGCCACAAACCTAGACAAAAATCTATATCCACACACAATGGCAGGCTTAGATTCTTGCCAAAAATATCACTCATACTATAATCTCCATAACAAGGAACCAAATAACTGCCTGATTCTTACCTGTCTTCCTCACCATTTTCACCACCTTCCCCCATCAGGTAGTACTGAAGTGGATTGGGCCATAGGTCTTCTTTAATGATCTAGAGAAAACAGATGAGTGTGACAGGTAGAAGGGTATAAGGATGCAACAAATATTTTGGAGGGTGTGGCCCACCAGGGCTGACAATGGTGGATTTGAGGATTGAGTAACATTTGGGAAGCAAGTTCTCATCAGTGGTATGCCATATAGTCCCACCTCAGCAATGCGATCTCCTGCAGGAAAGCTATGGTCACAGAACCAACTGAAGAAGCTGCGGCTCATTTCAAAGTCCTTCTGGCCATGAGCTAGTGGATCCTGGCCACGCCACCAGCGAATTGGTGTAGAATGAGAAACTAATCTCCCTGGAAAGGATGGGAAAAAACCATACATCTGTAAAGAAATGCATATCAAATCTGACCTTTCATCCCTCAAAACTCTGTCCCCTTGTACATACCAGAAGAACCACACTGGAACTCCTTCACAATGACCTCATTCTGGAAATAGGGATTGCTGCTGAAGTAGAACTTGATCTTGCAGCCTGACTTTGCATGGGTGAAATCCACAACCTACATATCAAAGAACACCATAATCATAACACTAGCAAGGTACTGCCACAGTGTCTGGAAAAAGTGTCAGGATGCAAATAATTATAACTTATTAGCCTGAGAGTTCATCACCACTGGATTAATACTAGCTGGAAAAGCCTTCATTGACAGAGTAGCAAGGTACTGTTTATCACCACCCTTAACTCACTATGAGGACTTTCAAGTGGAAAGAATTCAGAAATTTCAACAGCAATTTAATTGCTTTCATTGATAAATTCAATTTCAAGCTAGTTTCTAGACTTAGACTTTGTCTCTTTAAATGTACACTAACTGGCATGCATTAAAATGAAATTACTTGCATACAGCTCTCAAAAGGTCACCACCTCCAATATACACTACATAAACATAAGCACAACTTTGTTGAAATCACCTGCAAATTAGTCATATAGCTCAAAATGTCCTCATCCCGGTCATTGATCATGGCTGAAAGCTGAGGATGGTTGAGAAACTGCAAAATTAATGTCAAGGAGAAAAAAAACACTTAAACTATTCTAAACTGTTCAGAAAGAGGGCAGGACACACATATAATGCAGACAGACACTCTAAACCTATATGCAGCATTGCCATGTACTGAAATACATTTTGCCACAAAAGAACCCAAATTCCACACATTTACTTTTCCCAATTATTTCCTTGAGTGTAGAGCCCCTAATGAAATATTTTACAAAGGAAGGATGTGGCATTAGCCCATTGCTACATGGATTAATGACCAACTCAGCATAACAGAGCTTCAAAATTTTCATGTTCTTTGCAATACCAGACAGTACTGTATTTCCCTCTCATTTCTAGCAACCCTTTCCCAACAGGTAGCAGCAATGACAGGATACAGCAGTGACCCAGAAACCGGGGATGTTTTGGATGATGATGTTGCGTCGCTCCAGATGTGGGCGCCGCATGTGACTGAACTTTGCTTTGAGCTGGGCAAAGGCACGGTTGGCCTGCTGATTTACAGCTTCCAATTCCAGCTGCACAGCCTCCAAGGCTTCCAAGTACTGCTCGGTTTTGCGAGTGGGTTGCTGTTTTCCTCCCTCTTCCTCCTCCTCCTCTTCTTCCTCCTCCTCCTCGTCGTCCTCGTCCTCCTCTTCCTCCCCCACCGAAATGACGGAGCACTCGTCCTCCGCTGCTTCAGCTGCTACCTCAGCAGCCCTGCGCCTCTCCTTGGCATCCTTCCTCTTTCTCTTGGTCTCCCGGCCATCCTCATAGTCGTCGCTCGCACCGACGGCGGCTTCCGCGTTCCTCCGCTTCGGTCTGGCCGGTTCCACGCCCCCCGCTGCGCTTCCTTGGTCCTCGTCGGAGGACGCCTCCCCATCTCCCTTCGCCCGGCCGTACCGAGTCCCCAAACCCTGCCCCGCCGAAGCGCTTCGCTCTCCGACAGCAGGGCCCGTTTCGCGCCCCCCCTGCTGGCCGGCCGTTTCCAGGCTCCTCGATTTCGCTGCGGAGCTTCCTTGCGCCTCCTGCTGGTTGAGGATTTCAAAGCTCCCGCCGCCCCAAGCCGTCATCTCGGCCAGAGCTTGGGCTGCCTCCGTCTCCTTCTGCAGTTGACAAACCGGGTCTAAGCGCCGCTGCTTTGGGGATGGGGGGCCCCGATCCTCACCGCCCTCGCTCATGGTAATTCAACTCCGGTCCCAACGACAGAGCCAAATCCGAAAGGGGAGGGCAAAAAGCCGCGAGTCTGTCCAACCGTCGGTGGCACGACAGGAGGAGAAGTAGGGTGGGGGAAGGGCGCCAGGCAAACGGCCTCTTCCAACCGCCTAAGCGCGAGAATCCTGCGCAGCTCCTTCTGATTGGTCAGCGGCGATCGAGGTCTGGCCACTGGGACAAAAGCTGCCTCGCTCATTTGGATGATCCCAATGCGGATTGGCTGGCTCAGGGAAGCAATCGACGAAAAGATCCCGCCTTATCTTAACCCCACGTGGGAGAAGTAAGGTTTGATAGGCCCGCGGTTTCTAGATTTCATTCGTCCGCCGTCGGTGGCCTGCTTCCCTTTTACCGACCTTGTTTCGGTCGAGTCAGTCGCAGAAGAAGCAGTGACGCGGTCGTTCCCGGAGTGATCGTCCGAGCAGCGCATGCGCGGCGACATTTCGTACGCTCTTCACCCCTTGGGGCATGCGCTCTGAGAGACGAGTGCCGCTATCTGTCCAGTTAGTGTATGCCAAGTGGCTAAACAGGGAATAGGTTGTGGTGGGTTTGGAGCAAGAGGTGGAGGGCTGCCTATACGCTTCCCTCCAAGATAGCAGGATGCGTCGGCAGAGATAGCAACGCGGGGAATTATCAGCCGGCGCCTCCTGGGTGTGGTGTGCTCACATAACTCCCCAAAGAGATTGGTGGGCGGGAGATTCAGAAACCATTTCGCCAGCAACGTACATGCTAACTTGCAAGCATTAACTACTGGATGATATGCGGATGGATGTCCCCTTAAATTGCCTGAGAAACCGGGTAGGCAAATTCGTCTGTTCCTGGTTTACAACAGCTAAATTAATCTGAATAGCATCGGCCTTGACAAAATCTCACCAGTCAATCGCAAAAAGCAGCTTTACCTGGAACAGCTTACGTTCTGCGACCATACTTCAACATCATTAAATAATAAGGTAGAAGAAAAATTGCAAGTCACAGTCATGATTTTTTTTGCTTAGGGACTATGCTGCTTCACTTAATGTTTTAAGGGGAAGTAAGGATGTAAGCCTATTGCAGTGTTTAATTTTCCATCTAGTTCCCAGGCAAATGAGTTGGCAGTCTTAATGGTAGTTGCAATGTAAAAACCACCTGTAATCCAGACCAGACGAACTAAGTGAGGACTATCTGCACAACTTACCATTTACCAAAAAAAAGCATAATTTTAAAAAAAGAAACATGTCCAGCCAGAAAACATTAAAAAAATACCCAAGAAAAAAATTCAACAGTCTTCACAAACATCTTGACACTAGATCTGGAAAAAGACCCAGGTTTTCAGAAACTTTAAAGCAGCAGTCCTCAATCTTTCCAGCTCTGGACTGGTGGCGGGGACAGAGAGGGGGTAGTTTAATGCGTGTGCGGCCACTTTCCCAAATGCAGCTTCCCATACTCTGCACCAGTGTGGCCCTGTTCCCAACAGGCCCTGGCTCAGCACTGGGCTGTGGCCTGGGGGTTGGCAACCTCTAATTTAAGGATGGGAGCCATATGTATCTCCAGGAGGAAGTTGTTCCACAACATGAATTGCAATAGAAAAAAAGATATTTGCCTTTATTCGTGAGAAAAGGAGATACTTCCTTGATTTGTAATATGACATTTAACTGAAGGGACCAGAGCATGCACACTCTATCCAATCATATTGGATGAGCAGAAACAATTGAAGAAAGGTGCTACTTTGAATAGCCTAGTCCTATGCCATAATGGGCTTTATAGGTGATGATCTGCATCTTGAATTGCATTCAATTCAAGCCAACCTAACCTATACAACTTGGAAACAATGAAGGCACATAAGCCTCCTTTACTGCCCGGACCTTTGAATCATGAACTAGTTGTGGTTTCGGAATCTCTTCAAGGGCAGCCTCATGTACAGCACATTGCAATAGTTCAATCATAAGGTGACTAGGGCATGAGTGATCATCTGAAAGGTATTCTGATAAAGAAAAGGGCACAGCTGGCACCAAGATGGACTTATACAAAGGGCCTCCTGACCACAGATGCCACCTACTCTTTAAGCAGTAGTTGTGTGTATAGCAGGATCTGTAAATTATATGTGCAACCCCATCCAAGACCAAAGATGAAAATATCTCAGAACCAGAGGCCCAAACAACCACAGCCACTTAGTCTTGAGCCAGTCTGTCCCTCCATTTACCTGCATAGCCTGGGGTTGAAATGGGTGTCATAAACTTACTGGTGATATGTCTATGGAGATTTTCAATCATCCAGGTCATGGTTGTCCCAAAAGTGTTTTTTTTAAAGGCAACTGGATTTTCTTTTCTTTTTCTTTTTTTTTTTGTGGGAAATGTTTCACTTCTCATCAGATTCTGGTTGATGACTGCAAAGAATATAACAAACAGATACTGAAAAAAATACAAATCAAGATATAAACATAAAAACAGCCAGTGCTAACGACCAGATGACTGCAAAGGATATATATCCTTCCTTTCCCCATCATTCAGTCAGAACTGAAAAAGTTTCTTGGATGAGAAGCAAACTGTTTTCAAGAAAAAACTGAGAAAGTTCAATTGCCTTTAAAAAAAAACACCTTTGGGATATACTGGTGATCCTGAACCTTTACCTTCAGATCACCTTACAGTGTGTTTTCACAGATATGCTAAACAGAAGAAGCAAGATTCTTGCCCTGAGGCCCCTCATGCATGAGGGGATGCAGGTGCAATCTCCCCCTACTATAACTGACCACTGATGAACTACAACAAAGTATCCCCCACCCAAACACAACCAATTCAGAAGGATACTGTGGTCAACATTATTCAAGGTTGCTAAGAGATGAAGGAGCACAAGGATGGACACACCATCCTCATCCTGTTTCCACTAGAGGTCCGAATAAGTGCAATTAATGTCTCAGTACTGTACCCTGGCTTGAAATCCAACTGAAATGGGTCCCAAGATTTATTGTAGTTTTTAGCATGAAGTTTGGACTGTGCAAACATAGAAGCCTCTGAAGGTTGTCCATTATAGTAAATACGATAGTACTTTAGTTAGATTCAGGAAAAGAAAGACAATCAGAAAATGCAAAAAGCCACAATTTCAGCTTGTGCTATCTCTAGCAAGGTCATGAGAAATAGAACTGGGATATTTCCTTAGCTGTTCAGCTTTGTTGGATTGTAATCTCCTGAAATCACACCCAACATAAAGTCCAATGGGGAACCCTGGGCACCAATCTACATCATGAATTCTATAGGAAGCAGCAAGAATTTGCTGTACTGCTGAATAAGAATATGATGACCTACAGCAGTGGTTCTCAACCTTTCGAATGCCTCGACCCCTTAATACAGTTCCTCATCTTGTGGCGACCCCCAATCATTTTTGTTCTTACGCCATACTTGCTGGCTTGCGCAGCCTCCTCCTGCGCTGGCCAATGGAGAGCGAGAGTGAGTGTCGGCAACCAATGGCGAGGCGCGGGGGCGGGATACGGCACGCGCGACGCCAAAATGGGGAGCGCGCGGGATGCCTGGCGACCCCTGGGAAAGGGCCGATCGACCCCCAAAGGGGTCTCAACCCCCAGGTTGAGAACCGCTGACCTACAGGCTGACGATAGACCATTTCCTATCACTGAGTTGTTATCCATTTTTAACTTTCATGGCATGAAATTGATTGCCTTCATTGCCAATCCTAGTGTTGCTTTTGTACCCAAGTCATCACCAGCCATCTGATTTCCACCTTAATGGTGATAAATTGAAACAGTTTTTATACATCTGATTGATGCTTTTGATAGAATAAGGAAGAAAATGCTACTTTAACAAAGGATGACTCATGGGCTGGGAGTGAAATAAAGGCAATGTCATGGGGATGTGGTAAGGGGGAAAAAGGTTGCCAAGCTATGTTTCAGTTGAAGTTAGGTACAAAAAGATAAAGGCTAGGCAAAATTAAAACTTTCCCCAGTGCTGTCTTATTTCCTCGTGCTGAATATCATTGTAAGCTAAAGTATTTAAAGGCATGATGAAAACTGCACATTGAAATTAGATACTTTCTTGTTTCTGACTTGTGGCATACTTACAAAAATGGCTGGCTGCCAATGGCACAGAATTCTCTGCATTTGCTTACTGAAGCTTTTATATGTGTAATGGAATGTGTAGATGACCTTGGGAGACAAGAAGAAGAGATGCTACCTAGGAAACAATAAGAGAGGCAGGGCCCCCAGTGGATTAACAATCAAGAGGAAGAACCTTAGGAAGGATCTGCCCTAATTGTTCAGACAGTTACAGTGGCAACAAGAAGTCTGCACCTTCAGGCTTGCAAGATTCTGTCAATGTAGACTTACAATAAAGCAGATATAGTTCATCTAGTCTTGGTTTCTATCTGGTTCACCCGGGATGGCTGACAATATGTCCAACTGAGCTGGGATAGTCATTCTAGGGAACCTTGCCCACTCCATCTCACATTTACCAGCCATCAGCTGAGCTACAGGGAATGCAATTTATTTGTTAGGGCAGCTAAAGAAAGCTCTAGTTTCCCTTCTGCAATTCTAAATGAGATCATTGAAAGAGAAGATGTGAACTTTACTCTCCCCAGGTTTTCAAAATCTATGAATAGGAGAAAACTGTCTAGCGTGTGTGAAGGTAAATATACAATGCAGGTATATCATAGCTGCACTGAACATCTGCATCCATTTGTGCTGCTCCTAAAAGGATCCATATCATTGTATTTGCTTAATGATGCTATTCCAAAGTGGATCAATATTAAGGATGGCGGGCTTACCCTGAGCCGGATCTTTGGCTTTAGAGTAATATTGGCAAAAAGCCATGCTGCCAGCCCAAATTAACAATCTTAAAGGGCTGGCCCAGTGAGTCGATCTCCCCTGCAGTCCGTCATGGCTTTTGCGGACTGTAGTAGTGAGCTTATTTATCCGGATGTATTGCGGAAAGCGGAAAGGTAAAAGGAGGAGACGCAGCGGGGAAGGCGGAAAGCAGAGAGAAACGAGGCCCGCCTCCCCCCATTGGTGAGACCGTTGGCGAGACCGTTGGTGAGACCTGCTGGCTAGAAGACCTGGAGGCTGTATGTCGGAGATAACAACGGAGGTGGTAAAAAGGTTAAGGATGTTGGGATCGAAATTTGAGATTAGAACTGAAGACGAACAAGGGTTAAATTGGAAGACGGAGTTAGTGGCGACGACGGATAGAGCGCTGGGCGGCTGGTGGAAATGGTGGACGACGGAGTTGGAGAAGATAGTGGATGATGATAAAGATGAAACCGTTGGCACTGAGGTGTCCTTGGTGGTAGAGGAAGCTGTGAAGCCGTTGCAGAAATATTACCCCACAAACTGGACTACTCCGTTAGAAATGGCGAATCCCCAGCTAAATTTTCCCCTACTCCGTTACGAAACATCAGGGCCCCAGTCTGCGAGAGTCTTTTCTCTTGAGCCCCAAATTGCTAGGCCGAATGGAATAAAATATGACCGTTGGTAGACTGCAAAATAGGAAGAATCTCAGTTTCTTTACTTATGCTGAAAAAACACTTCTACCGAATTCCATCTACCTCCCCTGCGTTTATTAACAACTATTAATAACAACTATTTAATTTTTTAACATCAAACAGTCCATTTTATATACTTCGGATGTTGAACCGGACTAATCTAGTTCCTCACTGGTTTGGACATGACTATATTTGTGCTTTAACTATATATAATATACATTTTAATATTTAAATATTTATATCCTATTTATATATATTTTTATTGATTATTTATGTATATATATATTTATTTATTTACATCTATGTCCATCTGCCAATTAATAGCTCTTCATCCAATTAAAATGTACTTCATAACTTGACACAATACTAAATTTAAATACCACACATACTAAATACCACAATACTAAATTTAAATACCACAATCACCTCGGGTTCACCATTCAGAATGCAGTAATTTGGGGAAAATTTCATCAAAGAAAAATGCTGTAAGTTCAACAGTCCAATTTAGTTGTTTTTCAGTTGAAACATGACACTCCTCAACACTATATTGGGCATATAGCAATACATACACACAAATGCCAATAAATGAAACTGAATATGTTTGTCATGACATTTTTGTTATTTGTTACTAGGTTTGCCAGTTGAGGTTGTTGTTGTGTTCTTAGCTATTTAAGAGTGGATATACCTTTAGTCTATGTTTTGTTGGAGCTTTTTAGATGATATATGTAATTTGTTCCTACAAGATAATGGTACAAAGTTTGGTGTAATGATACATTATTGACTTGATTTGAATGAAGGTTTGAAGGGGGAAGGATGAATGAATTTGCAGATGGAATTAAATAGGCAGACATTGCTTGACACTCAGGATGGGCAGGCTGTTCCCAGCAATAGCTCTCCAGATACTACATAAGACCCATCCTTGAGAAGATCACAGCATCGCTTGTGAATGTTAAGAATGGAAGACCCTTGCTCTTTGAAAATTTCCATTAAAAAACTTCTCTTTAATTACTGGCCCACTTACTCTTAAACAGTACCTTATGCCAGCAGACCTGAAATATTGGGCTTAGAAAACCTAGAACTATGCAACCTTCGATCCGACCTAAGTGTAGTACATAAAATTATCTATTGCAATGTACTACCCGTCAACGATTACTTCAACTTCAACCACAACAATACAAGAGTACACAATAGATTTAAACTCAAGGTAAACCACACCAAACTTGATTGCAGGAAATATGACTTCAGCAATAGGGTGGTCAATGTCTGGAATATGCTACCTGACTTTGTGGTCTCCTCCCCAAACCCCAAAAACTTCAACCTTAGACTGTCTACTATTGACCTCACCCCTTTCCTAAGAGGTCTGTAAGGAGTGTGCATAAGTGCACCAATGTGCCTACCATCCCTGTCTTAATGTTCTCTCTTATTTGTATTCATTTCATATATTCATAATGTTTTATTTGTATACTTATATCTATTATCCAATGCATAAATAAAATAAATAAAATAAAAATATTAATTAACCAGATTGAAAACCATGCTTTCTCTCTGGACCCCAAGAAAGGGCAAGTAAATATGGAAAACAATTCTTCTTTGAAAATTGTACTCAGAGGGTCTGCTATTGAGATAATATGTATTGCCTGTTTTTGTTTAAGCATCATTTCAAGGGATTCTGTCAAAATGTATTTCTTTTCTGTAACATTTTGTTGAACCAACAGGATATTTTTCCTTGAGTATATTGCCCTTTGTGTTGGCTTGTGATAAGTTTCAATTAGTTTCACAGTACCCCAAATCCTTTTTGCAGGTTAACAGGGTGAAGGCTAATGTAAGAACTAGGAATAGATGCAGCACAGCACTGATTATTCCAAATATTATGTACATCCTTTCTAAATCTGGTTCTTTGACCTCCATATGTAAAAATCTGAAGAAAAATAGTCATCTGTTCTCATATAGGGTCATCCATATAACTATTGACTGTTCTTTCATTTTTTTTCCTATAAATATTATTAAAAGTTTTACAAAGGACATAAAACCAACACAAACTAATACAGAGTAAAAGAAGCAAAGAAAGAAAGAAAAAGAAAAAGTGTGGAAAGAGAAAAGAAAAAGAAATAGAAAGAAGTTTCTGATATCCTCTGCAGCAAATATAAGTATATAATTATCTCTTATTATATGATTACAAAAAAGAAAAGCTCACTTTTTTTCTATTAGCCAGGTGGTATCAAAGCAAGAAATTATAGGTGCATCATTTTTTCTTCAGATCTTCCCTGAATAACATTCAAAATGGAGAAAGCAGGATACAAAGTCTGGGCTAGACATTGAAAGCTCAAATCCACCTCCACAGCTCTCTACATAAGGATTGTACAACATGCATCTTCTAGGCCAGTGGTCCCCAACCTTTCTGGATCCACAGATCATCAGTGGCAGAGGCAGGAGGAGGGATGGTTTCACACATGAAAACCTAAATCCCATATATGCTCAAATGAAGTTTCACGCACTCACCCACCAGTTGCTCAGACCAGTTCCCAACAGGCTGTGGACTGGGACTGGGACTGGTTCATGGCCCAGGGGTTGTAGGTTTGGGATTAGGGATACCTGTTCTAAGCTGTATGTTCCCCTAAAATATGGAACATTAACCAACATTATTATAATCCCATCCAAATAATATGAGGAGATTAAGAGCCTGCATCACTGAAACCTGGTTGGGAAGTAAAAGGGAGCATTCTCCTTTCTGAAAAGTACTCTCCAAGGTTTCAGGTGCAGCTTCAGCTGCAATTTTAGGGAAGGGGCAGTGGAATGGTTATTAGCATCTGTGAATCTCTAGTAACCTGTAGGGACCCTGCACCAGACATCGCCAGAAATGAGGTCCTTTTTGTGAGATTGAGCTGTAGGAATCAGTGGGGAGTGTGGTGGATTTATCTTTGGGCATTGTAGCACTATCCCTATCCATGGTCCTGAACTCTGTGCTAAATTGGCAATGAAGTTATTCTGGTTGTGATTCTGGAAGATTTCCCTAGCCTTGTAGTTCACGACAGCCATGGATTTGATTCAACTGAGTCATATTCAGACCTTGGATCTGGTGCTTGGTGCTACCATTACTTGTAGCCCTGAGTACTAGTGAATGTTAATATCAGTTCTATATCATGGATATACTTAATATCAGTTCTATACCAGCCCCTGCCTTATAGAACATTCTCTATGCTGAGATCCAACATGCCCCCACCTCTTTAACCTTCAGACGAGCACATAAGACCTGGCTTTGTTACCAAGTGTTGGGAATAGGATGACATCAGGGTGGAATGAGAACATGGTGAGTGGCATCAAGGAAGCAGGATGTTGCACTAGATTTTTCTATTTTGGTTGAACTGGTTTTTTGTGTTTTAATTTATCATGTTTTAATTATGGTATTTCTTGTATTTTTAGATTGTTGAAGATGTGAGGGAGGGAGGAGCTACACAAATATTTTAAATAAATACATTTAATTGATTAGACTTTACATTAAATTGATATTTAGGTATTGGCTTGATTTTAACCACTTTGGGGAAATAAATAAAAGATCTCATAATTAACTCCACTGCCACAATTGTGAATATTCACCAAAGCTGGCTAGTGTTCTCTCTGGCTGGCTAAGGAGGAAAAACCAAAAGTGGCCTCTTTCCAGGTCCTATTCTCCATTTGTCTCACTGCATTTGTTTTATGGG
>JAOYMU010000098.1:5425375-5436998 GCA_025802295.1 Psammodynastes pulverulentus
AGCCCAGGTTAAAAACCACTGATCTAGCGGTAGTCTTCAATTTACAACCTTTCGTTTATTACCATTTTTCACATTTTTGACCATTGCAGCATCCCCATCATCATGTGATCAAAATTCAGAGGCTTGGCAACTGGCTCATATTTATGACAATTGCAGTGTCCCTTTTTGTGACCTTCTGACAAGCAAAGTCAATGGGGAAGCCAGATTCACTTAACTGTGTTACTAACTTAAGTATAGTGATTTGCTTAATGACTAATAACTTAAGGGTGAGAAAGGTTATATAATAGAGCAAAACTCACTTAACAACTGTCTCAGCAACAGAAATTTTGGGCTCAATTGTGGTCATAAGTTGAGGACTACCCGTACTTTGCAAAACTATCTTGCTATATCCTTACAGACTCAAATTTTAACCACACTATTAAAGACCTGAACTGAAAATTGAGCTGTTTTTTTATTGTTAAGTAACCTTGAATATTTATCTTTGTTGGTGAAAATATTTTTTCAGTGACCACAATTTTACCCAGTTTGATCAAAAATTAAATTATATTTGTATAAAATATAACAGCAAATAAGATATCGATGCACTCATTTAGTCCTTTTCATTTCAGGCAGGATATCACATTTTTTTCAAACATTTGTACACATTCTGTGGAAATATTAATATTAGATGGAAATTATGTACCGTCATCATACTTGCTTCCGGGTTTCCTATCCCCCCCCTCTTTTTTTATGCCAATATTGGTTGTTTGGCTTTACAACTACTGTTATTTCCAGTGTATACTCTCTCAACTTGCTGCTTTTCATGCAGAAAAATACATCCCACATTACTTTGGAGCAAATGAGGAAAGATTGAGGGCAGCGCCATTAGGTGGATGCTAGAACAAAGGGAGCTAGTCCAAAATGTTTAACTCTTGAAGCAGAAAATCTTAATGGCACACCCTCCATGTTGAATAGCACCCCAAATCTGCCACTTGAGATACCTACTTAATTGGTCTCACAGTAGTATCAAGCATTTATTCCTGGCCTGGGAGGATATAAGAATCCTGGAACTCTTTCTTATCCTTTTCATGCTGGATTCCCTTAAGATAATCAAAACTTTTGTTGAGGTTTCTTGTGTTAATTAAATCAGATTGATCACCAGAGCACCACTAGGAAACTAGAAGCCCATTTGCCAGGACCAGAAGTGGAACTTTCAAGCTTTTCCAGAATGCTAATGGTGTGAGGGGTAGGGAAAAATAGCATACAGGTTCAAGGTACGGTATTTGGTCCATGTTCAGTGTAAGGTGATCGCTCCCTTCCCTCATTTATTAACGGGTCCAGAAGACTAAAAAAGTCAGAAGAAAAATATACTTTAATGGATTAAAGGATAGTTGAATAGGAAGATGGTTGTCCTGTGCAAAGGAGAACTGCCTTTAGTGAAGTGTAGCGTGTGAGAAAAAGTCTTCGGGGTGACCTACATATAGCAAATTAACTCTGGTTACTTGGAGAAAAACAGCAATCTTTTTACTTGCTTTTTTAAAATTCCCCTTTGGAGAACATTGGAAGCAGTAGGCTTCCTGGCTAATTGCATTGCCAGCAGTGCCAAAATTGGTCCTTGTCAGTTCAGATCATTTGAAGTTTACTGTCAAGTGATCCCTGAAATCATTCTGAATACATCCAAAATTATCATCTTTTCTAATTGTGATTGTCCCAATATACATATATCAATAAATACAGATGGCATTTTTTGTAATATTTTGCTATTAACAAAAATAAATAAAAAAACATGAGTGTCTTACGAGAACAAGGAACAGGACAGAAAGTGAAAAACTATACAGATCACAGCCAGATGTACTGAGGATTCTGTACAAGCCTCAGTAGAAATAACTGTATGCTTTTCTTTAAGATGAATGGAATTCCTTAGAATGTGCTTCTACCTCACATTTCTCATATTACCTTTTACAGGTAGTCCTCAACTTGCAATCACAGTTGAGCCCAAAATTATCATTGCTAAGCAAGACTTGCTAAGTGAGTTTGGGCCAGTTTATGACCTTTCTTGCTACAGTTGTTAAGTGAATCACAGCAGTTGTTAAATTAGTAACATGATTGTAAAGTGAAGCTGGCTTCCCCATTGACTTTGCTTGGCAGAAGGTTGCAAAAGGGATCACATGTCCCCCAGGACACTTCAACTGTCATAAATATGAACCAGTTGTCAAGTGTCTGAATTTTGATTGTGTGACCACAGGGGTGCTGCAATGGTCATAACTGTGAAAAACGTATGTCACTTTTTCAATGTTGTTGTAACTTTGAACAGTCACTAAATGAATGGTTGTAAGTTGAGGATTACCTGTATTAGAATTTCAATGTTAGACTCCCAGACAGTTGGGCCTGCTATTACAGAGTTAAAGGATTGACCAAGGTAGCAGATACCATGTTATCCTACACCATTTCCTGGGCTTGCCTACTGCCTTTAAGTGGGGCAAAGAGCTCTTGATTAAAGGTTTACACGCCAACCCCATTAATGTTTTCATGTGGAATGGAAGAAAATGCCATTTTCCTTGATCTTAGGCAAGATATCTTGGGACAGCCCTTGTCTCCCCATCCTTAGTCTAAGGCCGCATCATACTAAGCTACACTCCTTATTGTGTAGCTCTGAAGTTAAAAACAAAGGTACACAAACTTTTTCAGGCTGTGGTGTCAGAGAAAAATTTGTTGTAGTTTAATATCAGTTAAACACAATTCATATGATTACTTTCAATATATTTAATAACTTTCCCCTTATATCACATGAAAAATTTTGGAAAAGCTCTGTATGCTGAAGGCTTTGTGGAATTACATGCAGATCTGGAGCCACACTAGTTGTGTACTCCTTGCATAAATATGGTGGGCATATGGTGGGCATTTCCTTATCACCTCAACACAGAGCAGCAGTTGGCAATGTTTTTGGTGCTGTGGGGGGGGGATTTATAATATTGATAATATACTATCATAATGACACAGTAGAAGTGGTTGCTTTCTCACAATCTCGGTTGGATTCTGGGTGCTTCCATGTAAGAATCTTGTGTAGTTCAGAGCTTCATACATGTGTGATCCATGCCAGCAGCTGTATTTAACAACAAACCAATTTATTTTTGCTTCAGCTGTGGTTTCTCTGAAACTGCAGTAAAATTAATCCCTCCAATGCTGTAGCTCTATGGAGCTTGTGGGTGGTCATCTCCCCATTTTTGGGAGCTCCTCTCTCCAGTTCCTGAGGACTTTCAGGGAGAAAGAAGGGAAGTTCCTTCCCTTCCCCCAGGAACTTTATGTTTCTTTGCATATGAACAGACAAATATCACATAAAATAAGAACAGGAATGGGGGTTGGGTGAAAGACGTTTTAAAAACTTCCTTTTGCACAGAGTGCAAGTAAGGGCATTTGTGTTTCTCCAGGACCTCCAATAAGTAATTCAGGGGTGGGCAGTGATGTCTTATCCCTTGCTCTCAGTTTTGCAAGTCCAGTACAAAAAGCAGGAATTGTGGAACATTATGAAAAGAATGGCAGTGTGGAAGTCCTCATGGATAATTTAAAAAAAAAATTAAATGGGTGTAGTGGGCTTCAAAGGGAGCCAAAGTGAAGTTAGATAAAAGATCCTCACAGATAATATGAAACAGCAGAGCAGAGTTTTTCAGGAAGGGAATCTGGCAGCAATGTTGGCAGACTTATCAGATCTAGGGATGAGACATCTTTTCTAAGCATGTTAAAAGGCTTTTCAGCCCTGATTGTACTAGTGACCTTACAGAATTTGATTTAATTAGTTGGAATGCTAACATAATGGAGCACATTTTAATTCTAGTTTCAGATTTGGGAGTAAGTAGAGTATGTCTGCCTCTGTGAGAGAAAAGACAAGAAAGCATGTTATGTGAAGTAAGTTTGTTCTTTCAGAGCTTATGGTATAGATAAGTTTGTCCTTTCAGAATTTACGGTATATATTTTCTGCGTCTATTGTAATTTTTGAGGTAAAATGTATTGATTTAGTTATTAAATTTATATGCCATCCAAAATGTTCTAATGTGTAGAGTAGGACTTATTATGATTTTCATCCGTAAAATAACTTACCTAGAAAAATCTATACATATTAAAGATGGGCAGCCAGACTTCTGGAGACCCCAAAAGCTTTCCTTCTAACTCTTAATCTAAGTTATTTCTCTCCTTCCAAACAGGCACATAATTAAATATATCAGACTTTTTAAAGCAGGACATTGGGCCAAAATGCATTTCAAAGAACAAGGGAAGCTTTAAGAAAAATCTATCTTTACAATACACCTGGGCAGTCATTACCATGTTTAAACTGCAGAAGCTGGGTTCACACATCATATTGTTTCAAAACCAACCCAATCCAACCACATAATGGTTAGTGTGATGCAAGAATCAGATATGAAGAGAATTGGTTGTGAATGCCAAGGTGCAAAAAGGTTTGCCAAAACTGCTATTACTCATACTGTAAGAATAGAGGAATAGAACTTTTGGGCATTCTTTGACAGATGATGAAGTGAGTCAATAGAGAGGCCCATGTTGCTAGATCTGTTATAGTGGAACTCAACTTGCTAGATCTGTTAAATAGTGGAACTTATCTTGCTAGGTCTATTAATCTGAAATGTTTACATTTTTTTTCATGTACTTCTGATTTTTTTCGCCTTCCCTTTTATGAAATAAGAATTAGAACTAAAATCTTCCCTGTGATAATTTTGTCATCCAAACCAAGAGTCTAGATATAAGGTGAGGGGAAGATAGCAGACACTCCTCCTCTTCTACCAGTGTACATCCGTGCAAATATCATTAATATAATTTGATACATATATTTGTGCCCTAACACTGAAAGCAGATGCCCAGGTTAGTAGTGTCAAAAAACTTTTTTTTTTGAATTAAAACATGTATCAGACTGAAAAATATAGTTCAGAATTCATTTTAGAGCTGTCAACTTGCCAATGCTTACTGGTGGGCAGAATTGTATAGGACCAGGTAAAATTAGAGGAAATGTTGTATGTATATTACTTAGAGCAGGGGGCACTCAACTCATACAAATATTCATTCTGTCTGTAAATGATACTTTTTCAACAAAGTCAGAAGTACAATTCTTTGCATTTTTTAAACCTTGCTCCACTCTGTTTACGTATTCTGTATGTATACAGAGGTCCGTATTACAATCCTAACTTTCATGTCTTCTTTGTTGACAATGGTGGCAATACATTTCTAAAAACAACGCAAAGTAATTTTTTTCCAGGATCAAATCAACAAGGACCTTCACTCTGGGGGACATGGAATATTAATCCTTGCCTCATAGTACCACCTCACTTCTTGCCTCTTAGCTACAAAGAGTGAAAAGGATAAATACCTGTTCTTTCGTGGTTAAGGGGCTATTTCCATTAGAGAAATGGTGCTAAGTGGAAAGAAAACTCCTACTTCCACAACTGCCATTTAGATTAAAAGTAGATGTTAGGAACTTGGGTCATGAATTTCACATCTGGTTTTTCTTTGTTTATATTTGGTCTTGCTTTTCATTAAAAAGAACCACCCAGGAATTTTGCATTTCATTGCATTTCATATGTATATTAAAAAAACCCAAACCAAACAAGAAAATCCCCAGAAAAAAAGGGAAGTGGAAACAATTTTTGACACAAAAAGGGTGGTGGTGGGGTAGGATCAGTCTGAATCCTTATCCCAAATCTCAATTTCCACCCACAGAATTAAACCCCCAACCCACTATCCCAAGCTGTCCCATCGGAAAGAAATTCAGAAGCATACATTGCAGGGGACACACATCCATCTGTCCTGTGCCCCCACCCAACCCTCCCTCCCTTGCTGTAGTCTCAATTTCTTTATTCATTTCCCCTTTAAAAACAACAACAACTTTGTTCATGTCTCTTTCCAGAAAAAGCATTCTGGAAATCATCTGTTCATCTGCCATATTTTTCAAATATGGTTCTCCATGGGGTGGCCGTAATGCTGGCCAGTGATTAAGGCCATACTGTGGTGGCAGGACTGGAGGGTAAGACGAACAGTCTTCTTCAGAGGCAAAAGTAAACATCAGAGTCCTTTGGAGGGAAAAAGGTGGGGAAAACCCCAATCTCTGCACTAAATTCACCTGGTTCCCCATATCCTGCCCCCAATCCCAGGCTCTAACTCTTCCATCTCCTGAACTAACATTCCCCCAGTTCTTTCCCTGACTTGTAGCCCTCTTCAAGTGTCCCATTTGCCTTTCTCACACAATACTGGCAATAATGCCTCTTCCAGGAATCACTCTCCAACATTTCCTTCCCGCTAAATCTTTTCTCCCAGCCCATGCCCCCTAATCCCATCCCATAAGGAGCATTTCATTGCAAATGGTAACCATTGTCCATCTCAGCAGAATCAAATTATATGGCTAGGAATTGGTCAGGTTGAATTTGGAGAGTCCCTGCTTCAGAAAATGCAACAATGGGGCCGGTGGGTCATATAACTAAGTATGAACTCAACCTGTTATAGTTTCTCCAGTTCCAAACCCCAAACTCTATTCACATTTTGGGATGAAGAGAATCAGAGGTTCCTATATTTTCACTGCCCTTGCTACAAATTAGGTGTAACCTTTTCTCTCCCAGTTTTGTAACCAGTACACCCATATTTTCTTTTACAACTTTTCCCTGCCTCACTTTTTTCTAGGTCTGATTTCCATTTTAGTGTTCAGTAGCAGAACTAGGGTGCCTTTTTTAACTCAAGAGGCACTTTGTCCTCTTACTATCAATAGTTTTTGTCTGCTGGAATAATCCTGAAATATGGGATACTAAATTTGGGCAGGTTAGTTTCTTACTTAAACTGTAAATAGGAGGTGCAGAAAATTTTGTCGTATGTGGCATGGATAGGATTACTGATTTTTCGCATGTTTTGAATGTTTGCAAGTAGTAAGAGGAGGGGCTACAGAAATACATAAACTTTGTTTGTTGCTTTTCATCTTAGCAGACAGAATATGTACTATGATGCTGACATCATGCCTTATGATTTCCACGTAGCCACTCTACATTTATCTGCAGCCTTGAATGCATTCTGCTTTGCATATTAATATTTCATTTCCCACTCTTAAGGGAAAGGTTTCACCCCACCACCGCTACAGGCCTCTCCCCACCAAATGCTTCTCCTGTATCTTCCTCCTTGCATTGTTCCAGACTGACATGGTCTACAGGGTCTTGGATTGGTTGCTGCCATGGCAACTGAGGTGGAGTTTCCAAAGCTCCCTGGTTACTGCTTCTGACAGACAAAGAGCTAAGTCATGGCTAGCTCCATGGCATTCCCTTGAACAATTCTGTCTCCTGCCTCCTTTCCTCCTCCCTCTCTCGGCCCATCCTCCATAGCCCCACAAATTGTGAGATCACATGGAATTTATTTCATTGATGGAGTTACTGGATCAGAAAATTAATCTTCTATAAAAGTACATTCCATCAATAGGGACCCCTTTTCATTGTCACCCTCTAGCTGTAAAACCAAACAAAACCACTGAATGCAAACTATTTCTGCTCCAATAAGTGGAATAGTTTTGGCTTCGCTCTGGGAGACCAAACCCAAAAATCTAACTCTGGCCTACTTTTCAAAGCAATAATGGGTATTAAGAAGCTAGGGATAGAGTTTTATAGGGACAGTCTGAAATGATTTGATAGAGTTTGGGGATTATAAAACCAGGAAAGCATAGAATATTTTTCACCTCTTCTGAGAACTGATGGAATACTACTAGGGACCAAATACTGTTGGCATATGACTCTGGATTTACCTCAGAGGAACACAGACCAGAATCCAGCTCTGGTCTCATAGCAGCTAATGGATGATTTTGATAATTGCCCTTAGACAACAGAGAGATCAGAATGTTTGTGATACAAGTACTCTGGGAGACAATGACCCGTTGCAGGGGAAGAAAAACCTCGTGTGACGTATAAGGAACAAGAAAAACAAATTCAGTTGGCGTGGGTGGGGTGCATTCTAGCCAACCTTTTACCATTCCTCACATCACACAGTAAGGCTCTCTGGGCAATTCAGGCTCTGTCCTCCAGCAGGGAATGTGGGCAATTAAGCCTTTCTTGAGGTCTTTGTTGAGTAGAAAGCAAACTATGGGATTGACAGCAGCTTGGGCAAAGCTCATCCAAACGGCTGTGGAGAGGTAGCGATGGGGGATGCTACAGGCTTTGACAAATACCCTCCAATAGCAGGCCACAATGTAGGGTGACCAGAGCACCAAGAAGAGCAAAGTGATGACGTAGAACATCCTGCCTAGCTTCTTCTCAGCCTTGAATTCTTCCATGCCCAGCAATCGCCGATTGGCAGCGTGGGCATTCTGCCGTATGCCCAGCAATGTAGGAGGCATGGGACCACGGCCAAAGCCAGCAATCCAGTTGGCTGCAGCTTGTCCAGTGGCTCCAGGTCCATGGAACGTCCAGTTCTGGCTGATAGCTGGAACCATTTGGACAGGCTTCATCTTACGATGGCGGTACTCAAAGAGCAGTAGCTTTATATAAACCACATGGGTGGCAAAGATCAGCACGGCTAGCATCAGCATGAAGCCTAGGGTGTCATTGGCTTTGAAGTAGCGGTGCTCAAAGATGCACTGGTCTTCCTCACGAATGAACTTGTAGGTCCCAACATCAAAGACGGGTGGAAAGGCCATAGCCACTGACAAAGTCCACACCATGCAGATGACAGCAATGCACGTCCAGAAAGTCATGCGTTTGGCATAGAAGCGGTGGTGAGCCACAGCCATATAGCGAGTGACGCTGATGCAGAAGAGGAGAAAGGCAGCATGGAAACAGAAGAGAACAGCCATGAAGGCCACAATCTTGCAGCTCAGTACACTGTAGGTCCAAGCAGAACCATGGCGGATAGAGACGAGAACAAAAGGAAAGCAAACAGCTGAGCGGATCACGTCAGCCAGGCACAGATCCAGTAAGAAGTAATAGGGGGCCTTGTGGAGACCACGTTCTTTCAACACCAGCAGCGAGAGAGACAGATTCCCTGCTAGACTCACACAGATGATGAAGCCCAGGAGCAGCAGCTTGGCATAAGTGGAAGCTGTACTGGGTTCTGAGCCATGGCCCTCTTCAGTCTCATTGGCACTGGCCATCTTTAGGCTGGGGAAGAAAAGGGGGAACCTGGGTCAGCGGCAATGTGCCTGGTGATGGCCCATGTCCCCGGTACTAAAGGGAGGCATTGTCTGTAAGGAAAGAAGTAGGAAAAAATATGGAAAAGAAAGAATTAATCAGTTATCACAGACATATCATAACTTTTTCTCACCACGCTGAAATCAAGCCCTAATATTGTATTCTGGAAAAATAGCAATAGCAATAGCACAGACTTATATACTGCTGTAGAGTGCTTTTTACAGCCCTTTCTAAGCGGTTTACAGAATCAGCATATTGCCCCCACAATCTGGGTCCTCAACATCTCACCATTCAAATGAAAGATGACTCAGTCTTTAAAGGAAAAATTTGGGGTTTGTGAATTGGGGTGGTGTTTTGGGGTTTTTTTTGCATAGATGATGAAAATATCTGCACAAATTCATATTAAAGTGATTTCCTGAACATTTTAATGTTCTGAAGATTTGTAAAGTTGCAGGGAATTTGAGAGCTTGGTCAGCTTGGTTTGGGGGGAGGGGAGACACTGGTACCAGATGCAACTAGCAACACCAAAATGCTATTTTTGGCCTGCAGAGGACTCAAGTCAGTTGTGCCACCCTGAGCAGAGTGAATTTTCTTCCTCACACATACACACACACACTCCATCTCTCTCTCTCTCTGTGTCTCTCTCACATACAAACACACACACTGTTCCTGCCCTTCTTTTAAAAGCTTTTTATACATAATATTCTCCTTTAATCTCACAATAGTGCAATTAAATTTAAAAGAGACAACTTATTAAGCTATTATGTCATTAATCATAGTTCATTGCATGTCATAAACCATGTGATCCCGCATAACTCTAATATATAAATCGTACTTTATCAATTGAAATGCTGGATTCATGTCCGGTTAATCCATAAACACTCCTTTAAAAAAAAAAAAAAACCATCGCTTAGTAATATGTGAACCCAGTCATTGATTGGCTGAGTAGGTTTTACATGTAACTATAACTTTACAAACTGATTCCTCACTGATGAGGGACCCTCCCTGTCAGCTGCAGTTTCTTATCCTATAGAAGAATTTCATCCATTCACTGTCACTTTAAGCCAGTATTGGGAATGAACTTCATCCTATGTTTATAAAATGAGAAGGATTGTTTCTATCCTGGAAGTGTTTTGCATTAGAATTCCTCTGAGGCAGAGGACAAGAGTCCATTTCCAAATTTCTCAAAAAAGCCAAGCAGCCTTCAAAACTAGCCACTAAAATAGGCCCAAAAGCCTGGTACAAATGCAAAGGGTAAGAAGATTGAGAAGATCTAGGATTTACCCACTTCACACATAAAGTTACATCAAGAACAAACTAATAAAGTTAAGAGAGAAGGGAGATAAGGAGCAGTCAGAATTCTCAGGAGAAATCATAACGTTTAAATTGGTCAGGAATAAATATCTGTTTGTAATTTTGGAGTACTCTCCTCATGGTTTTTGGGACATGTAGTTAAAACTGTAGAGACCAGTTTCATTGGATTTCCCATTCTACCAAACTGCTTCATATATTTTGAACTGCATGGAGTCATCAGAAACATAAAAGAGAGGTGTTTATGTATTCAGATCTGTCTGGGAAACAGTTAAATCTTTATAAATGCAAAACCTTTTTTTTCATTCACAGAAGCTCATTTTTATTAACTCTATGGGAATTAGTACCACTATAAATAAGTAAGCATAAATGGACATGTTCACAGATTCCCCCCCCCCCTGCATGTGGGAATTGCTCAGTTCCTTGGCCAGTGTTAAATGATTAGACAGATCTGTTAAGAGGAAGACGGAAATCGGCCTTATATTGAGTCAGATTGTTCATCCAGCATTAATGTTTTAGGTTAAAATTGTTTGTTATAATAATTGGCAGACAGGTGCCTTTCCCTACTGGTAGAATGATACAGTTTGTACTTTGGTGTAAAGAAGGAATTTTATCAGAAACTGCTTATACATGAAGATTTTATTGACTCGACTTCCGGCTTCCAGCGGTGCCGGTCGCTGTCGGGGCTTTCTCCTGCCTCCAGCGTCCGATCCCAACCGCCGCTGAGGCCCCCAGGGGCCAGGCGTCCGGAGAGGGCACCTGCCATTCACGGGCGGCTTTCACCAGGGGCCCCCAGCCGAATCCCAGGGCCGGGAGGCCGATGCTGGCGTGCCCCAGGCTCAGCGGGGCTGGCGGAGTCAGGCGGAGGCCATTGTAATGGTCGCCGTCTGAGCCACTGTGCCCAGTGGAGCTGGGGCTTTTCTAAGACATTCACAGCGGCCTGCGGTGAAGAGGGAACCTGATGGTGTCTGGAGAGGTAGGCACGGGAGTTTGAGAACTGTTTCCAGTGGATTAAGACTTTCAAAAGCGGCATTCCGGAGCGCGGGGAAGTGGTCCTTTCCCCCCCTGCAGCTGGGAAGGTCGTACGATCCCAATTAAAGAGAAGGGGAAAAACAACATGACCACTTGCCTTGCTTGCTTCTGGGGACGTTTACTTTCGGAAAGATGTGGTTGAGAAGGCT
>JAOYMU010000098.1:5445940-5470074 GCA_025802295.1 Psammodynastes pulverulentus
GATTGGCAGGTGGTCGTGTCCTCAGTTTTCAAGCTCTGTCGTAATGCATGGAATAGAGGAGCCTACCCAGAATTCTCAGAATTCTCCTGGATACCATTGTCTCATTGGAGAACAGTGTGATTGCCCTCCACGACCCAGCGCTCTCCGGAGTGCTGAAGGCACCTTACCTTCAGGCAGTGTTCTCTTTCTGTTGACAGGTCCCTGTGGCCTATTCTGGATCACATGAGGCTTTCATTCTAGAAGCAGCTTTGCTCTTCCACGGCCCCTAGACTCCAAAAATTGGACAAAAGCCTGCCCTGTTCTCATGTTTCTGAGGCTCTGGAGATTGTGTGAGAACATACTTGATTCTCATGTAGTTGTGGGTGTGAGTGAATGTTGGTGTGTCACCTAAAACTGTGGTGTGTCACATTTGACACATGTGTCACTGGTTTACCATTTCTGGGCTTAACAAATCTGTTTCACCTTAAAATATTACTTCTCTCAAAATAATGGCCAAACATTTCTTATTTATTTTATGCCATGCCTTTCTGCTCCATTAAGTCCTGAAGACAAATAATGAAATTAGGCCCAGCTACTTCTAGTTCTGGTTCACATGTACTGCTACATTCCCTGTAGCACTAGAAGAAAAGTAGGTTGCAAAAAGGTTGTCTACCCGTGGGCTAGACCAACCCAACAAATGACTTAATAAGACGTAAGTATCCCCATGAGCTAGGAGAAATGTAATTTTCCTATAAGAACCATGCCCTCTGATATGCAAAAATCATAAATTAATGAGGATTTTTAGGATCTATATTCTTATGTTACTTTTATATTAAGGGTCACCTATTCTTACTGCACCTCCCCCACCCCCAATAACACGTCTAATTTTCTAAGAGAAACATAATTCTCTCAAGAGTTTGCGTAATATATTGCTGGGGATTACACATTGTACAACAGTGTTGGGGCATTCTTGAAAAGTTGATGCATGGAGGATTGCATTTCTACTAGGTTTAATACATGAAGAGATTTTTAAAAAATGCATTTTCAAAATGTTGCTAATGTGTATTGCTATTACATTAAATAACGGGGGAAAGTGCATATCTAGGGATGGCCTGGATAAATATACATAAAAAACACTAGGACACAACTTCCTTTTCCTGTTCAGAATTTGAGTTGCAGTCAGTTATTTTGTAAGGAAGACATCCACTATGAGAGTTAAATATTAATCAACAGTTAATGTAAGCTACTGCATGAGATACTATGACATCTGAGATTAATGAAGAAAATGGAGAACAGCTGCCAGTTATATGTAATAGTGGCAAGATGAGAACCTTCTTTCATGAGAATAAGAATATTATCAGCGTCCTTATTTTCACCTGAAATCCACTTTGTTTCAGGAGCTGAAGAAGTAACAGCTGTTTGACTTGGGAGAATGCACAGGAAGGACTTCTCCAAAATTCATGGCCTGAGACAAAAAAATCGACAGAGCTGAATACTGTACATCAAGTGGAAGAGTGGTAGAATTCCTGTTTTCCAGACAAGCCTTCTACAAACCTAGCAACAGACCAATATATAGTAAGGTGTAAAACTTGCCCTCATATACAAAGTGTGGAGGAGAACACTTATTACATTTTGTCCCCCAGAATTCTTCTAATGGCACAGAAAACCTGCCAGAAAAAAATAAAAAGGTACGAAAGGGTGAGGAATAGATGTTCAAAATGTTCAAAAGCAAAACAATTGGAGATAAATTCTACAGCAAATTCAGTTTAACAAACAAATATAATGAGGTAACTGCTTATGGGCAATTTAGGATTTCCAGTCCTCAAGGTGGTACAGGAAATATATAGGCTGCCCACAGCTAAATAGACCACATTTTAATCTACAGAGAACCATGCCTCTTGAAATAAAAGTTCTTAAATGTCCTTGTGGTCTTGGCATCCCTTCATTCTGAGCAATGTTTCCTTCCATGATACATTATTGGAGATCTCATCAGTACTGTAATGCCTCAATAGGACCAGCAACTTTTGAAGCCACTTTGAGTTGTCAATACTTGCCTTGTCCAGTATTGTTTCCCCTCAAGCTCCTATTGCTACTCACCTGCATTTTGTTCCCTTCTGTAACTGCTATCCACCATTATCCTATTAATAAATATGATCTTTCTGTGTAGGTACAGGACTGTTAGGGTTAGAATTGTTGTAGGGATTTTCCCCAGAAGGAAAACAATTTTTCCCTTATTCTCTTTGTAAGTCTGCATATCTGTTTGGAAAAGGGTTGAACAGTGTTTGAGACAAGCCATTTCTGAGACCAGCACAAATCTTTAAAGGCAGAAATAAGATGAGCTCCTCACCATTCTAAAAGGCAGGGTAGGCAGAAATTCTGCTGAGAAGGAAAAGGGGGAAAGATAAGATAGAAAGCAAAAGTAGGGAAAATAAATTGAGGAAATTCATTAGTGGAATTACTACCTCCAAGGTATTATTCTAGAGAATAATATTTCTCCACTGCATCAACTTTAAAATGTGTGGACTTCAACTCCCAGAATCCCCCAACCTGCCTCCTGGGGCATTCTGGGAGCTGAAGTCCATGCATCTTAAAGTTGATGAGGTGGAGAAATATTGGCAAACTATGGGAAATCAGTAAAGACTATCAAATATTTCAACCTCTTTCATGCTGCCTCCCGGTAACCTGACACTTATGAAGAGGAGGAAAAAGGCAGAAGATTCAGCTTAGCTTTGAACAAGGCTTCCCTTATTTCCATCCCTCAGCCTTATTAAAACCCTTGCTAGTGTTTAGCTTGCTGATCAGAAAGAGAAGTTCACTTTGTAAGGACTTTCTAAATGTGATAACATGTTTAGTGAACTCATTCATGTCCTAACCATCAAAGTAGCCCCTAATCTGAAGTTTGCAGATACATAAAGACCTACTTACATGAAGGCATTTTACCTGTGTGGTAAAGATCCATTATAAATTTCAGCAGTTTTATACAATGTATGATTTATGATTCCATGTTCCATCATTTTCTCACAAATCCACCCCAAGCACATTCTTGCTGCTGTTCACTGTTCAAGCCTTTTCTCTATAGCAGTTTCCCCCATCTTGGTACTGTGAAGATGTCTTGGGACTACAATAATAATCCACAACCATAATGAGCAAAGGCTGGGCTGGGAGTTGCAGTCCCAAGATAGCTGGAGAACATCAGGTTGGCAAAGGATTTTCTATTTGCACAGCACTTTGCTAGCATCTGACCAGTGTTCCTGTTGGGCTTTTTTCCTTGTTCAGATTCTCTATCCTATTGTCCCATATTAAGCTGTTTCAACCACCTAAACCTACTAAAAGGGGCATTTGATTTAAACTAGGCGTTCTCCTGTCCTATTACATGTAACTTGGTTCACTTACTTGGATCTTCTAAGGGAAATGTCTGTGGTCCATTGGTTTGAATTGCACAGGTTGATCTAACAGGGAATTGTGATAATTCTGACTTGCAATGATGTACCTTTCCCCAACCTGACAGTTTCCAGGCTGCAGTAGGGGATCCTCCAAGCCTATGGTCATCAGTTAACTTGACAAAAGGACAAATTTACATATATTTGGGGACATAAGAACATAATCAAGGCCTGCTGGATACTGGACCAACTGGTCCAGTATGCCCTCACAACAGCCATCCAACTCCATACAGAACCCCCAACAGTGTCTCAACATCAGAGATAATCACACTGCCATTAATAGCCATTAATGTCCACAACTTCCCTGAATTGGTCCAACCCTGTATTGAAACCAGTTAAGCTGGTAGTCAGCATCACATCTCATGGTAGTGAATTCCAAAATTCAGTTACAGTACATGTTGTGTTAAAACATTTTTATCTGTCCTGATTCTTCCAGTATTCAATTTCATTAGGTGACCTCTGTTTCTAATACTTTAGGAAGGGAAAAATAACTATCTATTTTCCAATTTATTCACAATTATGCATAATTCTGTATCCTGCAAACATATCCATTCTTGCTGAACTAGAAAACTTCAAATGTCAACTTTTCTTCATAGGGACTTTCTTTAGCTCTACTATATCCTTTTTGAACTGTAGCACACAATATTCCAGATACAGTTGCACCATTATATAGAGAGAGAATTTAATGCCTTATAAAACAGGCACTCCTCAACTTACAACAGATCATTTAGTGACCATTCAAAGTTACAACAGCATTGAAAAAAGTGACTTATTCCCATTTTTCACACTTATGACCATTGTAGCATCCCTATGGTCATGGGATCAAAATTCAGATACTTGGCAACTGGTTCATATTTATGACAGTTGCAGTGTCCTGGGGTCATGTGATTACTTTTTGCAATTTTTGGCAAACAAAGTCAAAGGGGAAGCCAGATTCATTTAACAACCATGCTACTAATTTAACAACTCCAGTGATTCACTTAACCATTGTGGCAAGAAAAGTTGTAAAATGAGGGCTCTAACATACTTTTGGCGTTTTTACAGCACATATACACTGTATCAACAGCTTCGTTGCATTGTGTAATGTTACTCCATAATCTGAAATGTATTTGAATATAAATTACTCCAAGATCTCTCTCCTCATTAGTCATTATTAGTTTTGATCCCATTAGAGTTTAGGCATAGCTGAAGACAGGAACCACAACTATTTTAAGTGGCTAGTATTTGGCCCAACTCTTGATCCCTGAACTAGATTTTCCTCTCAGATGGCAAATTATTCTAAATTCTATACTGCAGAGGGTGTCTAAGAACTCTCTTGCACAAATGAGTCCCTGTATATATGAGAAGAAAGTACTGTCACAGGAATAGAAGGGATGGAGGACCACAGTTAAGCCCAAGCAATTGGTACTGTAAGAGTGACACCTGAATGGTCTTTGGTGTTTTGTTTTTTTGAGTTGTTAATTTCTTGATGGGAGTATTGTTTACTGCTTGATGGATGGCCTGGTATTAATCCTGGTGTTAATCTCTGCTTATCTGGGTGTTGATACAATCAACAGATCAACAGATCTCTGCAGATATGCAAAGATTAACACCAGGATTAATACCAGGCCAACCATCAAGCAGTAAACAATACTCCCATCAAGGAATAACAATTAATAAAACAATCCAACAGGCTAAACAACAACCTAATCAAGGTACCATCAAGAACAAACTCACCAACACTGACAGGGCAAACCACTTGTTTTTTAAACAGAGGGCGAATTCACTCCCTTCTACCACCAATGATGTTACCTAGTTGGGTAATGAAATGTCTGCAAGAAAACAAACAAGCTCAGAGACCACCAAGGACCCCACAATTCAAACCTGAGCTATAAATATTATTTTCTGGAGTGGCACCTGTCAGCCATAATGGAAAGTGGGATGTCAATCAGGAGCTGCATTCTTCAACAGTAACACCTATTGTTATTATAATCAGTACCGACACACTCAAAATAATATTGGTAAAATAACACATTTAGTAACACAGCTGCAATTTAAATTATACTACTTCATTAACCTCTGAATAATCTTGAAGGTATTCAGAAATGCATGGGCCTGAATTCAGGGACAAAATGAGACACATTCATTCTAAACTGAGACATATAAAGATTTGGGTCTATCTTATTCCATGTATATATAAAGTGATTTACATGTATAAAGGAGAAGGTCCTGTTGAACATGGTTGACAGGGCAACAAATGTTAATCTTTCTGCCTATTCCATTTTACTGATTTCTCTCATCTGGATAATCTATGAATAATTATGCTCAATATGAATGGCAGATTCAGCACTGTTAAAAATGATACAGAATTTGACAATTATGGGGTACAAATAGTTTTGTGGAAACTGCATGAATTGTAGAATTTTATAATTCAGTGAAATGACAGTTCACCCAATTCATGAATAAATCAAGAAAAATTAATATGGTTTATAGATTAATACATACATTTATGCAACAATGTACTCTTGTTCACCAAATTAAGTTCATTCACAAAAATGATGGTATACATTTGGGTGACCTGAAACAAAAGCATGTTCTAAAGAGGTCAATGCAAATGCTATAATAAGAGAAATTCCTAATGTAATTATAAAGAGAAAGTTCTACTGAAATCAGGATTTCACAACTGAATAAACCTAAAGAATTGTATTGCACAACACATTCATTCAACACTTGGACACATATCCTCATACATGCCTCACATCCACACTTATACATTCAGTGATGATTTACACATAGTTAAGTGACACTTCCAGTGAAATATACTTGCTACAATAAACTAATGAAAGCTGATTCAGATACCGTGCCATGTTAAAAACACAATTTTTTCTCACCAGTTTTTATATACATATAAGCACTTTGGGTATTTGTGAGCAAAAGAAAAGCAAGTTACTCTAAAAGTCCTAGTAAGATTAAGCACCTATTACTCTCATACCCATAGAAATTATAGACCTACTTTAGTGACTAGAATAACTGAAGTTTCTATATAGATTAATAGTTGATTCATTAAGATCTTTGAGAAAAGCAAATAAATATAAATTCCTGGGATTATTTTACTAGATTACCTTGTGACAGATAATTGGTTTACTGCTAATTTTAAAGCAGGAATTTGTTAAGTGTAGTTATTAAACTCTCCAGACAGATAGGTAACATTTTCTTTACATCAGTGATAGTGGAGTAATTTAATTATTTAAAGTTGTATTATTTCTAACTGACTAATAGTTTATTAAACCTTGCAAATAAATTGATTATAGTTACTAGCACATGGTTGATTTTTAGTACTCTAATTTCCAAGTTTATATCCTTATTTAATCTCTGAAATACAACCAAGTAACTTTTATGAAGTTTTCTAGCTAATTATATGAAGATGATTTATTAATTAAAAATATCTAGATAAGTGGCTATTTATGATTGCGTTATTTAAATCTCACCTTTCCTTCAGGTGTTCTATCCAAGGCAAGGTTATATCCATGGCACTCTCTCCTTTCCTTTTCCCCAAAAACAACAACCCTGCGAGATAGGTTGACCTGACAGAGTATGACTGTCTCAAGGGTGAAACACAAATTTACTTCTTGTATACAAGCACAATTGTTGGAATATTTGTTCCAAAAGAAATTTGCCGTTGATAGAACTTTAGATGGCAATTTAAAAATAATAGCATTGAGCTCAACACCTCTGAATTAACATCAAGGTGACACAAAACAAGGTTTTTATTAATGTTGTTTTGTTGTAGTTTGTGATAGGAATTTCGATCCAGATGTTCTCAGATGAAATATTTATGCTTGATACATAGTTTACTACCAATTTCTGTTATAGCATCAGGTGGGTGGGAAGTGAGGGAGGATCAATACCTTGTCTCAAAATCAATGTACTTCTTTTGACAAAGCAGCTCATCAAACTGAGTGAAGAATCCTTTAGATTCAGTTAACAGCTTGCTAAACACAAGCTAGGCCTAGTGGATGAGAACAAAGGGATTTTACATTTTCCTGCCCTCAACCTACTTCATCATTCTGCACACACTGAACTTTAGGCATTTGTTATATTTTTACCACTTATATTATATAAGTGGTAAAAAAAATGACATATATCCTGGGTTAACGGGATTGTTTCAAAGTGTCTCAGTTTCATAGTCAGGATCAAGCTTAGGTAATTGCTTCTCAAGTGACGATTTGAAGGTGGGATGATGAGCGTTCAGCATGAGATGCGTTCAGTCTTTCTCCTCTGCTTTCCATGCTTTTAGAGAAATGCATATAGAGATACCATAGAGGAAAAGCCACCATGGATTGAAGACTGGGTAGGGTTCAAGAGCAACAGGGCGCAGAGGACCAGAAGATTAGCAAGCAGCAAAAGAACTGGGATCAATGTAGTTCTTGAAAAATGGAAATAAGACTCCCACACCCAGCTTGATCAAGAGCACATGGGAGTGATAAAAAAAAAAGCTGTCCCCACCCTTAGCTTCCTCCCCCCATGTAAAGGAAGAGAGGAAACAGGTGGTGGCTCCATGGAGACATCTGAAAAGGAGTGAAATGGAAAAGCAATACAGGGGAGGAGGCAGGAAGACAGAGATGGATGAGTAGGAGGAGAGGGGGGTTTCCTATTGTGGCGGCTAGGATGCAGGGTGCATAGGATAGGAAGCGAATCCATGTGTTTGTCTCTTGGTTTGGAAGATAGCAATAAGTGGATCTATGAAGAGGTGAAGATACGGGAAGAGAAACACATGAAAAAAAAGGCAGGAGGGGACTTCACAAGGAATGTCCATAGACAACAATTCTGCATCACCAGTTTTGAGCATGCGGTTTTGTCTGGTGACTGGGCCTGCTCACCTCCGCTTCTCCAGTCTGGCTAATCAGAGGAGTGATAGAAATACTATCCCAACTGGCTGGCTGGGGGTACGTGATGGGTAGATGGATGGCACTCGAAGGGGGAGGGGGGAGAAAGCAAAAAACCTGCCTCTCAATCCACTTTACCCTGTTCTGGTAGCTCAGGGTTCACACCCTATCTAGGGAGGCTGGCTAGGAATGCCCCAGAGCTGTTGCCTTGGAGACAGGGCCAGTCCTTCTCCCAGGAAGAAATGGGGCTAGGGAAACTGCCATTTCAAAGGATCACCCCTTCTCCCTTCCTGCAGGCCGTGATCCTGCCCCCTCCCTCCATTGTCAGCCTGGATAAGGTATAAGGAGCTGGAAAATAATCCAAGCCTTTACCGTTTTTTTCCTTCCGATGATGTTCACTGCTTAGGAGAATGGCAAAATCAGCCCTTGCTGAGGAGGAGGAGGAGGAGGAGGAGGGTTGATGGGGACGGAGAGCAGAGTCTGCCACCAGCTTAAAGGATGCATCCAGAAGAACTGAGCTCCGTTTGCCATGTCTGGACCAAGGTTACTCCATCATTTTTTTTCGGTGAAATTCAGGCTGGTCTAGTCTGACTCCCCAAACAGACAGCAGCAAAATCCAGTCTTACTAGGTTTTCCTTCCACCGGGTCCCACCTAGATCAGTCCATTTCCACTAATATGCAACCGGCAGGAACCCCCTCCCTTTAAGAAAAAGAATCTCCAGACTGATCTATTCTTATGTCAAAAAAAACAAAAACAAAAAACAACCCAGGAGCTCACCGATTCTTCCGGGGATTAGTTTCATCAGGGTAACCAAAGCATCAGATCGCACTGTACCCCAACTGAGTCTGTCCTCAAATCTCACAGCTCTCAAAAATTGGCTGTGGCTCGATTCATTTTTTTCAGAGGGATTCCACCAGGAAGGACCCCAAATTCAACTGCTCCTGTCGAAGTGGAAGTCAAGCCATCTTGGTCCCGTCTACCGGAAGATTCTTTAGCCTGGGAGGGGGAGAGGACTTTAGGCCCCAGCATCTCCGGGCTTCATTGGGAGAAGCCGTGGGTGGTGATGTAGGTCCAGGTCCGCGAGACGGCTGCCATGGGAGAGAGGAAAGGGCAGCGTGTTGCAGGAAGCGGCGTTGGATGAAATGGCTGTGGAAGCTAACAGGGAGGACAATGGACAGAGATAAGCGCGCCCGCTCGCGCGCGTCCCGAATATATCTGTGTGTGTGTGTAAGAGAGGGAGAGGGGAGGCGCGCGCGCGCGCGCGCCTGTCTGTACGTGTGTGAGAGTGTGAGAAGGTGCGGGAGAGGGAAGCCTCGGGAATTTCCGGACAGCTTCGGCCCCAGCGGCGGTGGGAGGGATTTGGGCAGGAGGGAGCATCCTTTTTCACTTGCAAGAACCAACAGCAGCTGGTGGAAAGCACCAACTGCCTCTGGGGGTAGGGGGACTCTGGGAAATTCTTGACAGAAGCCAACCTCAGATCCGGGAATTCGGCTTCATAGTCATTCACCAGCTAGGAGAGGACTCAAGGCGGGGGTTTCGTTTCTAAACTTCTAGAGTAGGTCCGAGGGTCGAATGGGTCAACATTGCATATAAAGAGTCAAGAAGGAAACCCATACAGACATAAAAAGACACACACCTTGTTTAGTACAATTCTCTTCTTCGCCCCCTCACCGGCTTTTAATACTATATCCCACCGCCCTTCTTTCCAATGCAATTTCAACACTCGGTTGCCAAGTCAACCATAGGAAGGAAAACTTCTGCAAATTAAATCTTAAGAAAGCTCCTCCCTGTCTCATGCTCACAAGTGCACAACAATACAGAGTGCTGCATTATATGGGGCCACAAAGGATACGTATCACACAGCATATTTTAAAAAACTTTTACGAATCTTTCCATTGGGGTAAGGCTGTGGTCAACGATTGGAAAGCTATTTTGATAAGGGAGGGTTGGATGAGCAGGAGGGCTTCAGCCCCACCCAAAAAAGCCTTGTTATGAATGCTGCTAATCCAAAGCTCTTTTCTCCAGAAGTTATTTTATATAGATCATTCACTGTAAAAAAAAATGCTTAGGGAAGCCAACAAAAAGTAAGACAAGTCTAGCATGCAATATTATTGATAAAACTATCAGCTTTGTTTAAATGCTGTTTAACACTATTTTGTTCAACCTTTTGTTCGGCGCAGAAATCCATATTAAATAATTCTTGACAGTGGTTGTAAGGGGAATCCACCATCTACCTAGAAAATAAAGGGGGCCCATTGTCAAACATCTTTTATTACTGCATTTCTTTCAATCCAAATTAATTTATGGCCAGCATTCCCTAATCTGGAAAGATGGAGAACAGATTGCCCCTTTCTGGATGGTAATTTTTCTGGTTTTTTTTTTGTTTTTTTTTACGGTTAAGCATACACAATTCCCTTTCCCACTAGTATTCATTTTCCAATCTTACGAGTTTTGTTCATATTCACTGTAACTGTTCCAAACTTGTCTGAATCCTTTTTTAGGTATAGTGCTCCAGCTAGGCATAGGAGACCAGATGAGGTCTGACCAGTACTGAATGGACTGAAATAGTATGTAAACTAAGTCTCCAGAATTAGAAAGTCAGTGTGATCTGGAGAAGGGTTCCAATGAGCAGACACACATGTATACATCAACACTCTGAATCATGCTCAAGAATTCCATAATAACCAGTGACAATATTTGTGCATCACACCATTACTGGTCGAATCCAAAGTCTAGCATCTGTACTTTGGTCTCATTCCAGTTCATATGCTGCAATCAAGGGCATGGACAGTTATCTTTGTTCAGGGTATGTCAGTGATGGCAAAATTCAAAAATGTCTAATTTGATTCTGCTGATGTGTAGCTCTAGGTCGCACAAGGCCTTCATTCTTGAAACAGCTTCAGAAAATGTTCTTCCACTGGGTCTCTAGTGTCTAAAAAGTGTGAAAGCATACCCGATTCTCACATGAGTGGCTCTGGGGGCAGCATGATGTCCAGAGGCATACTCCCATTTTCACAGTGGCTGTGTACAGCCACTGAAAATTGTGAATGGGGTGTGCTTTCAAGAATAGTTGTCAGGTATTGGTGAACATTGGCATATCACCCAAAATATAATAGTGTGTCACCTTTGTCACATGTGGTAGGTTCACCATCACTGGGCTTCATTATAGTGAGAATATCACTTTCACTGTTTCCAGCAGCAAATCTGGACACAGAAATGTTTCCACATTGTGACACTGTTCCTTTTTGGGAAATGCCACTCCACCCATGAAAATATTGAAAGCACCTGTCCCATTCCCCAGGTAGCTTAACAGGGTTGGCCTCAGCAAGTAATGTTTTGAAATTGATTCTTTAGATTATACACCTTAATATAGGCTGCTAGGATCCAATAATATTCTTCTGGCTAGTTCTCTGCACTGCTGCTGTTTTGTCCACCCCAATGTTCTTCAACTACTAGTGACAGTGGCCCTTTTCTTGAGAGGCTGATGTCTCCTTAATTTCAAGCAGCTGGTCTCACTTTCTCAGAATGCCGCCACCAAAATGCTATGCAATTGAATGACAGCTACTGATTTACATGACTTTAAGAGATTAGACAAATTCATGAAGAATAAGTCTATTAATAGCTGCTAAGTGTATGGTCTGTCTGCTATTTCTAAGTTCATAAGTAATGCATTATAGAATATTACTTGCTGGAAATGTGTGTGTTTTATAGGCTTTCCAAAAACGTCTCCTTATCTACTGTGAAAAACAGAATATTGGATAACCCTGTTTTGTTTCAGCTCTGATTACTGTTGCTTTGCCTCATCTGGATTGGCTGTCCTCCGATTATTTGTTCAAGGCACCACTTTGGATTGTCTCCCCCTCATCTAGGGGAGACATGAAAGGAAAAACAAGATCTGGCCTAAGGGGCTCCATGCAGCTAATGTCCTTTTGTAAAGTAAAAGATGTTGATTGCAAACTAACCAGAGCAGCAGTCTTCTGCAAAATAAATTCAATGACTTGCACATTCATAAACATGGATATTTTGCAGTCCTAAAATAGTCTCATGCTCCCGTTAATGACAGGAAATTTTCCAGCCTTCATTGGTGATTTATTTAATAACTTTCAGTAAAGCATTTATTTGCTCTGATATTTTGTTTCTAACCAATTGTTTCTAGATGGAGAATCCCAAGGGGAATGAAGTTTATGCGCACAAAACCTAATTTTTACAAACATTGTAGAAAAAAAAAATTCTACACATTCAAATAAATTATTGTTGCTTTGCCTATTTTGAGTTGCTTCTCACACTGAAATCTGAGTTGGGTATTAATGTCTGTACCCTGTGACAGACACTTTACTAAACAGATAGTCAAGTTCTTAGATATTACTAAACACTTCTTTCTTAAGCCAACTTCAATGCTTTTTGCAAGAGTCAGTTTAAACCAGCAACTAGGGATTTTCAGGCATATTGATTGTACTATATTACTACCAGATTTCTCTATTTTTCTCCTAAAATTCATGAATTTCAAGTGTCACTGAATCCCAGCATCCTTCATTACTGGCTATATTAACCATATTCAGCAACACTGGCCCAAGTTTCCTGTCCTTGCTCAAGCTAGAATGTCAGAATTGGGGCAGAGACAAAACAGTTGCGGATTACCAACTTTTAGGCTTCTTTTTGCTGATAATGGCAAGTTAAATAATTTAGATTTCAGTGCATATCATCTATTGGGGAAGAACAGTCTCTTGAAATAGTATCTTTGGGTCATTAATTGAATCAAAGGAAGGAATGGGGAAATATGGAGGCAAATACTTGGGGGGGGGGCGGCTGAGGTTTCCAAATAATCACAGGGCAGGTAACAGTTACCCCAACCCTAACCCATTTGTTGCAGTTCCCAAAAAATTCCCAAGGACACAAGTGCTATAGTCAGGATGTTTATTAGTGCTTCTGAAGCAGGCACAGCTCAAAAGGATGTACACACATACACATATAAACACACCCACACCCACACACGCACAAGTTAAGTCCCATCCAATTCCTTGCTCTACAGTAGCAGATACATAACAGATTCCCTGCCATGCTCCCTATAGTCTGCCATGCACAGATCTTTTTCCATAGCAAAAGACCTGGCTAAGGAACATGATCAAAGGCGGCAGCCTCAATCTAGGAGATGAGTCCAAGACATCTAAAGGGCTCTATCTTGGGGGAAGGCTGCTCAAAACAAATAAGACTTCTGGGACTGTAATCTAATTCCACACCATGGGGTGACTGCAAAATTGAAGAAAGAATGCAGAGTTGTGGCTTTTAAATCACAGACAAATGTACCATTGCTAATTCTCTTCTTTAGTGTTCTCTAGCAAGCTACATTTCAAGGGCTGAACAAGCATGATTTCTCATTCATAAATCCATAGCTTGATGCTAATTCAACCTGCACAGCTCCCCCCCCCCTCACTGCATGGATTCAGTCTGTTCACAGAAAAGAAGTCTCTTATGGACAAAGCCACAAATACCAGTGGCCAAAGTGAAATCTCCACAATGCATTCTGCATGTATAAGTCAATTTGCATCAAGATAAAGACTACTGGAAAGAACCAGCTGCTATGCTACAAGAGGTCAGCACAGCCTAAAAAGCTAGCCACAAAAAAAGATCAAATAAATTAGACATCTGGGCTATCGCAATCATCTATCTCAGGGGTGTCAAACTCAAGGCCCGGGAGCCAGATCCGGCCCACAAGGTGCTTAGATCTGGTTCACAGGACCAGCCCGCAGTGCCTCTGCCAGAGAAAACAGAGCTCGGGAGGGCCACATGTGGTCCTCCTGAGCTGTTTTCACTGGCAAAGGGTTGCAGGAGACCATCACAGCCAAAAATGGAGCTCAGGAGCCCATTTTTGCTGGCAGAGCATTCAGGCCACCACAGGCGCCCCCGAAACAAATGATGTTGAGCTGGCCATGCCCCACCCCCAGTTCCCCAAGGTCAAACTCAAGCCTGATGTGGCCCTCAATGAAATCGAGTTTGACACCCCTGATCTATTTGACCATTTTTAAATAATTCCAAAGTCTAAGCAATATAGTTTAGCTTGAATAACTACCTTCAGCTAATCTAACTTTGCAAATATAAATATAAATAAATAAATCACTCTTCGACCATTAAGAAAACTCTTGAATGTGGCAGTTATTCTTACACTGATGAGCTGATTTAACACATGCAGTGTAATAAGAAAACCCTTGATCTTTTGTTAAATTACTGATTTTTAAATTATTGGCCAGGATCTAGAGATAGCTTATGGCGTTTCTGACCTTTCTTTCTACCGTATCCATTAGCCTATTCTTCCAAATGGCTGTGCATATATAGTACTCCTCGCTCTACTCTGGATATCTAACAATATGGACTATTATCCACAAAAATCTATGCTATATTAGATTTAAGTTTTCAGCATGTCATAGGATTCATTTTTGTTCTTGCTCTAGTGTACTATCAGAGTATAATGTTGTTCTGAAAATTAGCTGGATTTTTGCAAATATAACATTGGAAATATAATGAGGCTCTGTGCATAAATGGAAGGAATTATGAACTTGGCTCTCCTAGTTTTTTCTGGCTTGTATTTTTCATGACCCAGAAAAAATGGGTAACTTGTTAATGTACTATAAAGAGTAGGTGTAATTATTACACATGCTAACTTGTTGCATACAATTATATTTGTGCACTCTTACATCTATTTAGTTTCAACATTAAATATAAAGATTACCCAAACTTCCTATCTCCTCTGAATTACATTTTATTATTGCTGCTCAGAGAAGAGAAACCACTGATTTTTCTGTAATGTTAGTGAATAGTTAATATACAGGATCCAGTGAGAGCGAAGATTTATACATTAACGCAGATACACAAGTGGTTGTAGAGATGACTTTTTATAACAACCTGAAATCTAGCTCTTATTGATACGATGTTTAAAGTAAACAACATTGAACTGAAGGTAGGGGTTCATATTACTGAACACACTTCATTTAAAAATAAAGTACACATAAGGAAGAATCTAGTATAGCTTTCTTGCACAAATGCTAGCTTCCTATATGCAGATGGAGAACCTTGAAACAACTGTACTCTAAACTGGCCAGCTGAATGCTGAAAGTTAACAAAAAACAATATAAAGTAAAAGCACTAAAATAAGCCTGGTTTTACAAGAGCTAATCCAAAGTACTTTGAAATTGGGTATCCCCAAATCCATAGAAACCTCTTATTAATTAACATGAAGCACATTCCGCATATAAATTCTTCTGCATATGTTAACTTATATGACCAGGAGCTGTGCAAAAGCATAGGAATGTTTTATGCAGATATTTTGCATTTCAATACAAGTTGTGCAGAACTCTCTGAAGGATAATACTCCATAATATATGTTTATATCCCACTGTGTAGTCCTTAATGTTACTCAACAATCTACCACCAGAGGCAGCCTGCTCACTTATGAAGATTTTGGCTTTGACCAGTGTTTCTATAGACATGTGAAGTATAATCAATGCTTGCTTTGTAGCCAAGTGGAGATACCAAATAATTTTCAGAACTTATGTGGTGTGGAACATGTATAAGACATATTTGTTTGATGAAGGATCTGACAGTTTGAATAAGGCAGAGGGAACAATAGTAGGACATCAAAAAATGTTAACCATGGGACAATTAAGAAAAGTATGTGTACATTCTCTCTCATTCACTCTCTCTCTCTCTCTCTCTCACACACACACACGCACACAAACACACGCACACATAGCCGTGACTGCTAATTACATTCTGATCTCAGCTTTTATCTGGAAAATACAGATTTTTCTTAAGATGACTGACGTCAGGACAGATCTCTCTTCATGAAGCACAAACAGTATTCCACTTTCCAAACCTCCCTAAGTTCCTTAATTAAGAGCATTCACCAATGGATGGGGAAAGCAGGACCATGTCTGGATCAGCAGACAGAAGTGGCTTCAGAACCCATACAAATATCTCCACTTCCTCCACAAGGCCCCACAAGCTATATCACAGCAGCTGCTGACAGTACAACATTCAAGAGGAAGTTAATGAAAAACATTTAGCAGCATGAAAGCGGGTGGGCTTTCTTCTTACAGCAAGTTCAGTGCCATTTCAACCTATTGCACATAAAGACACAGGATGTTTCCAATCTACTCCTTTGCTGCAGACATCAAACATGTATATATATAAATTATTTTAATCTTCTGCAAACCCACCAGCCTGGGTTTGTACTGCTAGTTGTTAATAAATAAAATCTCTATCTTGGGATGAATTCTACGGTAGAAAAAGTCAGCCTTCCCACCAGGTACAAAAATAAATACGGGGCCATCTGTTTTAGGGAGCTTCCCTGTAGTCCTGTACGTTGGACCCTGCCAGTGGCAGAGAAGTGTAGGATCCAGGAGTGAAAAGGGGTCCCAGAAGCACAGACAGTCAGCAGTCCAAAGTTTCTTCCTAAGAAGCTGAGTAGGGCTCAGGATAGGGGCATGAATGGAACTTGGCTGTGCAATTGTTGAGGCCATCTGGAATGGTTGTGATTGTATTTTGCAGAAGCTGTACGGACAAAAAACTGAAAACGCTGCCATCTTCTTTGGAATGGAAAACTTCTGTCTGTCTCCCCGTTTCATTCAAATAATGGGAAATTACAGAAACGTGGAGCACAATCTAGGATTGCACAAATCCTTCTGAAATCAGGTGCTCAACAAAAGTGCTATTTTGCCTTTGGACTTTTCTTATTAAATTCACTGAGGCTGGCACAGGAGAACATTCTGAAAGAAAGTGCTTCATGATATTTTCAAAACATATTTACAATTTCCCAGCCTTGTAAAGATAAATGGGGATTAGGGGTCATCTATTAATTAGTCTTTTTCACATTGATAGACTGCTATGTCACAGGGTAGTATATTCAGGTCTAAGCCTGTATCCTTTTCCAAAGAGCCAAAGGAACTTCCGCAACAGATTAGCATTAGGTCATTTTTAACTCAATGGGAATGTTTGTTTGTTAATGCAGAATTCACTTAATTAGTAATCATTTGTACTTTCCCATGGGAAAAGCAAGGTAGAAACTGAGCTAGCTAGTTGATTTCTCCAAATCTTACACAGAATCAGAGGGTCCTCAAACTTACTAGGAATTTAGTTACCAAACTTTGCACTAATATATAGAGAATGGGCATAGAGAACTTAAATAAAACATTCTATCTTAAGTTTTACAAGGGGGCTTGTTGACTTTTTTCCCTCGAAATCTAAATGTTTGATTTTTTAAGATTCTAAAATGGTCTGAAATTATCCCTTAATATTAACGTTTTGCTTTGTCACAAAACAAGTTACAATCAAAGCCCGCTAAAAGCATGTGTCTGTAAAAATATCAAAGAATATGGTTTTTTTAGGAAATGTTTGCCACATTCCCAAATTGGAAATAAATTAATGACTTATTTCTTATAAGTAGGCTAACTGGATTTCAGCCAAGTACCTGAAAGAGGAAGGCCAAAAACACAGAGATAAAATCTACTAAATCGTAACAAGGAATTTTGTTTTTAAAGACAGAGAAGGGAAATATTATTCTGGCTCTTTGAGTAGGATTTGAGGCCGTTCAGACAAGGCATACTTAGTTGCCTCTCTATATTTGAAAATGACAGGATGGACAATGTTGTTGCTTCTGATCTTCTTGAATAAACTGTGCAAAGGGAGAGTGGGAGGGCTATTGGGGCTTTGAGCCCTCTGTCACCCGCTCTGGGTCTTACGAATGCTATCTCAGATCCAATTCATGGCAAATTTCACATATAGCTCATTTTTATTATCCAAGCAATTCATCTCTTATACCAGATGATTTAATAAAAATAAATAGAACCTTGGGAAATTTAGATATGCCATTAACTCTAAAAAGATCTGATATTACTGCCAAATTTTTAGTTGATCAGGTGAAATGGGAATAGAGCCAAGTTACAGATCTTCTCATGAGCCTTTGGCACTTCTGAGAGTCATACCAATTATGAGAACCAATCCAAAAGGAGGTAAAGTGTAACGGCCACCAAAGGCATGCAGCTGTTGAAAACCACGGGAAGGAAGACAAAGAGGCTGAGGAACCGCAGGGAGCGTGTCAAGATCTTTTCAAGTTCATTATGAGGAACGGGACTGGTTTCAGGGGGCTTGTGGACATGAAGGCCCTCACCCAGCCAGAGGCTGCCATGCCCTATCAAGAAGCCCTGGCTCTTGCCTTGTCCATGGGCATCAAGAGGGCTGGATGGCAGGTCTGTGGGCCGCTTTGGTAGGGGCACTAGTGTCCGGGCTGGAACTACAAGGGGCATCACCATAGCCTCTGGAATTACCGGCCTCAAGGTGTTAGGTGCCACCACTCTCAAGCTGGGAAAGGGGTCAGAGTCCTTCATTGGACTCTGTTGGACATTTCCCTCTTCCAGATGATTTAGAAAGCAGCCTTCTAGTAAGACTGGTGGGCTATCACGGCCTGGTCCCACCACCTCAGGTGGTCCCTGTGTTGCATATCCTGCCATAATTCCCTCCTCCTCACTATCTCTGGAATCATCATCCCGTTGCTTAGCATAGTACAGTGTGATCTCTTTTGCCAGGGAACTGTTGAGTGCTCTCTCTGGGCCTGTCCAGTTGACTATCAGGTCACGATCAGTCAAGACACTCTGCCGCAATGCAATGAGGGATGGTACAGGACTGGTGTTGCTGCCTGAGCTCTCTTCAGACCAGTCTCCTCTTCCTCCAAGCTCCTCTGCTCGAAGCCGGCTCAGATGGGACAAGTAAAGCTGTTCCAGTTCTCGATCTATGGCATCTTCCTCCAAGCGATGGGGCAGCTCTTGGTATCTTCTCAACTGTTCCTCCATGCATTCTTCCATGAAAGAACCCTCTGTGGTGAGGTCACACTTGCTGAATTCAGGAGCATCCCACTGTCCCAAGGGATGGGGTTCAGCACCTAGCATGAATCCACATGGCACTTTCAGCTCCTCATGAGATGTAGTGTGGACCCTGATAGCATGCCCCTGTGGGGAATCAGTAAAATCTACGAGATGATCTTTAGAAGGATCCTTCTTTTCTGGTGAGTTAGTAGTGATTGTGAGTTCTGGAATCTAGGCAGTGAAGGAAAAAGCAGAAAAAATAGACAGAATGTGAAAAAGAGTAGCAAAATAATATATTTACCTACACTGTGATGAATGCTCATAGCTACCTAGCTATGGAGTGGTAGAAACAGAGTATTAAGTTTCATCAGGATAGTAAGGAATGTGCCTTTTTCTGCCTTAGGTGTTATGGCATAATAACCACAAAATTGCATACCTATAGAGGAAACAAACAGCACACTTTACTTTCCACTTCCATTTGCACCAACAGGTATTGATTAAATCTTTTTAAAGCACACTACTTGGAAAAATATGCTGTAGGTCAGAAAAAGTCAACATGATAATTGAATGATCATTATTTTAAAAAGACCTATAAAAATCTGAAGTTTAAGCTTTTTTACTACCTATTTTTTAATTGTTCATCTTTAAGAGGAGAAAGTTATGTTTTATTTTATTATATTATATTTTAACACCCATTACTTCTCCGTGCTCAAGGTAGCATACCTTGGTACAATCCCTGTGGTATCCTGTGAGTAGTATGAATCAAAAGAAAGTGATAGACCAAAATCACCCAATAAGTTTCAATTATCAAACCTGGTTCATCCCTGTTTAGCTATACTATTTTAACCACTGTGTAACAGTTGTTTGCTGTCAAGATTTGGTAGCTTGTGTTTGAAGGTTGAAGGGGCTACAAAAATTTAGGACTAGATACAGCCTACAGGTTTACAGGATCGTGATCTTATTAAAATTTTACTCTCAATCTGTATCAAAAGTGTTAATTTTTAGGATAAAAATGGTTACATTTTAGCAAGAACCATGGGGGAAATAAATGTTTATAGAATTAATGATATATTCATTTTAAGTATATTTTGTTTCTCCTCAGAATGTACTGCTTTGTTTAAACGAATGGAATCATATATTTCTGCAAGGCAATGCTGATTAAGATGGTTATGTTAAGCAACAAAGATAGTAGCCAAACGATGTGTGATGTACTTATGAGAACAGCAATTTTATTATAAATATTCTTCCAGCCTCTCTTCTGTTATTTATGATTTTGATGTTGTTCTTTCCAGGACAAGTACATTTTTCCTCTTTTCGTTGGGCTTGATTTGTAGTCACAGATTACAAATTATTGCAAATGATGTTATCATTTCTTTATTTTAGTCTTCTTATATTTGCAATGGGCAAACCATTTTTTCTTCCAGTAACCCTGCAGCTACTGGCCCTGGTTTCCCAACCAGCAGTTCTGAGTCCTGTAGACCAGCCCTCCCCAACCTTTCTGAGTTGAAGGCCTGGGGGGCTTGGAGGGCCTGGGGTGGAAAGAGCAGGTGGTCTTGTGCAAAGGGCAGGCATGCACGCAGCTTCATTTCTGTGAGGGGTGGGCGCACGCACCAGTGCCTGCCACGCACACGAGTGGGGCTATGAGTGCAGCCCAATTGCAAATAGGCCACAGCCCATAGGTTGGGGACCCCTGCTGGAGACCATTTAAAGAATAACAAGAGTTGGAAGGGATCTTGGAGGTTTTCTAGTCCAACCCTCTGCTCAGGCAGGAAACCCTATACCACTTCAGACAAATGGCTGTCTAATCTTTTCTTAAAAACCTCCAGTGTTGGAATACCCACAACTTCTAGAGGCAAGTCATTCCATTGATTAACTGGTTCTCACTGTCAGGAACTTCTCCTAAGTTCTAGGTTGCTTCTCTCCTCTCCTTGATTAGTTTCTATCCATTGCTTCTTGTCCTGCCTTCAGGTCATCCCTGGTCCTTCTTTTCTTTTTTTCTTTTTTTAATACAATATTTTAAAATATTGAACATAGTAGTCTTCTTTGACATAACTTTTTGTCGTTACTTCTTTTGTTATATATACATATCTTATATACATATGTACTGTACACATTGAAACTTTGTACAGTTAGTCTTCTTTCAGATACATTTCCGCTAGATCATGTGATCTCACATGACCCTCCTACGGATCCTTTTTCAAGTTGCGCACTTCCTTTCCATTCCCTTCAAACATAAAAATTATTCCATATCCTATAGAATTCTGACTCTTCCTTGTCTTTAATTACTAGGGTCATCCTATCCATTTTGGTGCATGCCAAAATCTTATCTATCACCTTGTCCTCGCTAGGGATTTCTGTAACCTTCCATTTCTCGGCAAACACCATTCTTGCCGCTGTAATAACGTGGATTATTAGATAGGTGTCTTCTTTCCTATGCTTTCCTGACGTAATTCCCAATAGAAAGAACTCAGGTTAAAAATCTATTTTACACCCTATCATTTCCTCAAGCCACATCCAGGTTCTATACCAAAATTCCTGAGCCTTTTTTGCAAACCTGGTCCTTCTTTTCATTAAACTGAATATATCCAATTCCTGTAACCATTCTTCATTTGTTTTCAGTTCCCAATTGTTATCAGATATCCAGGAACTCCAACACCTAGCATGCCCTTGTTGACCTAGGCAACAATCAATCCAGTATAGGTTTCTATAAATCACATCTCTCCATATTGTTTATGGGAGGCACTCTGATGAGACTGGTCTGGTATGGTTGAACCTCTGTTGTAACTCTTAATTCTTCACACAGCATACAAGCCCCACAACCATGTTAAGGGTATGCCTCACTGGAGGCATTATTATACATGTGTGAGTGATCAAAAACTAGTGGAAATTTAATAATTCAAGGTCTAATCAAGGATCTAAGAATTATTAAGCTCCTGTAACATCTAAGAATATAGGCAGTTCCAAGCAGGATGGTTTGTTTTTTTAGTGGATTTTTTTTGGTAAAATTAGGATTTTCAAGCCTGATAAATTCAGTATTTCCCAATATCGAGAAAGCTCTTTTGGTACCTCTCTGAGCATTCCAATCACAACTGATATAGCAAAGGATTTCTTTTTCCATAGGCATTCAACTTCAATCTGTAAGTTCCAATATTTTGTAACATTTTCCAATTATTTTTTCTCAATCACCTGAAATAGAGCATCAATGAACCAGACTTTCTTCTTTTCAATATTAGATAGGCATGTTATGAACAAAATGCCTCTCCGTTTGAATCTTAAAGTCTCATAAGATCTTAAAATTGCCAAGTTTTTCTCAACTTGATGGTCCCTGTAGTTTTTTTATCCATTAAGATCCAAACTCCCAGCAAAATCTCTAATTAATTCTGGTACTTCAGTCATGATGCTGCTTTGTCAATTTTGAAGTTTTGCTGGAGCCACTGATCAAATGGTCAACTGTTTCATCCTTTTTACTACAAAGATGACATCTGCTGTTGTCTGTTACATGTTGAATTTTTGCCTTCATACTATTAGTTGGCAAAGCTTGTTCTTAAGCTGATAAAATAAAGCCTTCAGTTTCTTTTTAAAATGCTCCTGATCTTTACATATGGTTTTTTTACTGACTTTTTCTTCTATACACTTCAAGTATTAGCCAGGCATTGGCTTGTTTTTTCAATCAACACGTCAGTTTTACTTCTTTTCTATATTCCAGGTCACTAAAGCTTTCACCTTTGTTGTTTCAAGTGCTTTTTTTTAAACTGACTTCCTTCAGCAAAGGTTTTTGGCTTTTCTTAATTCAAGCCATGCTTTTCTTCTCCCATAGTTTGTTTCACCTGTAACAGTTCTTTATCCCCTTCAGCTCTTGGCAAATGCAGCCAATCAATATCACTCTTTCAATCCAAAGCATGGTGCACTGTCATTAGTTCTCTTGCCTTCTGATCCAAGTTATCAAATTCTATCTAGGTCCAGTCAACTATTCCTGCTGTATATTGAATAATAGGGACTGCCCCGGTATTTGCTTTGATAATGTTTCCACCATTTAGCTTTGATTTCAACATTTTTCAAACACGTTTGATATATTTGAAAGAAGTATTTTCTTTTACTTGTTTCCAAATAAATTGAAAGCTTCCAAAATTCCCAAATATTTGTAACCTTCTTCTGGTGCTACTGCCTTAATCAAATCTTCAATGCAAATAACACAATATCTTTTCTGAAATCTTTTGTGTTCTTTAATACAAAATCTAGTTCAATCTTTGTTTTTCCAAATAATATTAAATCATCCATACAGAGTAAATATGAAAATTGTACTCCTTTCTTGCCAATTCATAACCATAATTTGTCTTATTCAAAATTGCTGTCAGTAAGGCCATTGATACTTTACAGTAAAACTGAGCATGAGTCACCTAGGAAAATTCCACATTTGATTTCAACTTCTCCCAATACTTCACTTTTAGTCGTCAGCTTTGTTCATCAAAATTTCGTCAAAGCATTCATAAATTGCTGACTGTTTCTACTGATTGCAAAAACTTTGAGACATTTCTCAATCCAGCTTTGTGAAACAGAATTGAATGCCCTTTTATTTTCTATTCCAAGCAACAAACATTTTTTTTAATTGTTTAAAACCATGAATAACTGGCCCTTTGTTTCTCTAAATTGCAAAATCTGCAGGAATTGAATTATTTGATTCTCATATTACGTGATCTTCCTTGCAATAGCCATAACTCTTTCTCTCAACTGTTCTGCAGCCTCTGAAATTCCTTTACTGTCCAGATTGTACTTCACCCACACCCACACCCAGTTTTGATTTTTTTTTTCAAGGTTCCTTGCTTCAAATTTTTTAAATTAGTCAAGTTTATGTAAATTTTCTTTATTTTAAATTCTATTTGCATCAGTGGTGGGATTCAAATAATTTAACAACCAGTTCTCTACCCTAATGACCAACTGGGTAGGCGTGGCTGGGTGATCATGTGACTGGGTGGAGCTCAGGTGACAGTAAGTCTGGGCA
>JAOYMU010000098.1:5513106-5524433 GCA_025802295.1 Psammodynastes pulverulentus
TTTCCTTGAAGGACTCCCACCCTCATGTCATTTCTTAGTTTTGGATCTCAGGACTCTGGGCTCAGCCTGGCCCCCCCTAAACTGGCACTTTTTTGAGTTCTGTCAAACTGGTAGCTAAAAAAAGTGCGCTGATCAGCTGAGGATCAAAGAGTCCTCTCCGATGATCCGGGTGCACATGCACAGTAGACACGCACCGGTAGGCGCACACATGTGCGGCAGGGAGGGGAAAGCGCATGCACGCAGAGCCGGCACTGGTAGCCATATTTTTTCTACCGATTCATCCAAGCAGCAGCTTTTTCTGCTACCGGTTTGGCTGAACCAGTGCGAACCAGTCAAATACCACCTCTGCTCTGCATGGAAAAGGAGATGCCAGATGTTTAAGCTGGCTTTAAGAAAAGCTGAGGAACATGAAATATTATTTCTGATAAATGCTGGATAACTGAAAAAAAAAATACCAAAAACAAGTCAGTGTTGTTATAGAAAGGCCTTTAATTCTGTGGACCATATCATGATGTAGAATGTGTTTAGAAAAATGGGAATCCCAATACATCTTTTGTCTTCAGGGGAAACATATACACAGGCTAGGAAGTCACAGTACAGATAGAACTTGGTAAAACAGATGACATTATATTGGCAGAAATATGGCTGTATACTTTCCTCACTTATATGCTGAATATATTAAGGAAAGCTGGATTTGGAAGAAGATGAATAGGGATTTAAAACATTAATAACTTGTGTTGATGGCCCAAAAGGCAAAAATCTGTAAGCTCCAGTTAAAACAGTCAAGGAAAACTGACAAAATGGGACTAAGATTATGTATAAGAATACTAAACTAATGACAACTAATTCAATAACTGTTCTTAGACTTGACAATGAAGATATTGAAGTGGTAGGTAGCTTCAACATAAACCATCAACAGTAATATTGTAAGCCGCCCAGAGTTAACCTATTGTAAGATGGGCAGCCAATAAATTTAAGAAATAAATAAATGAATAAGAAACCATCAAAAAATAAAGAACAAGTTGTAGAACAAGCAGTCAAGAAATATACTACAGAATAGCACTTGGTAAATTAGCCATGAAAGCCTTGGAAGAGATGTTCAGATGTGATGCATCTGGGTTTACAGAAATCAGAATCATGCAGGCAATAGTATTTCCCTGTGACCTTTATGGAAGTGAAAGTTGGAAGAAACAGAATAAGAAGAGTATTGATTGACATTTTTGAACTGTCAGAGAGGACTCCTCAGATTAATATAGACAGCTGAGAAAGCAAATGGATCATTGAACAAATCAACTCAGAATTCTTATTTGAAGTACACATTACCACCATCAAATTATCAGATTTTGGACTTGTTATGGGAAGACCTAGTTCTCTGAAGAAGGCTTTAATGCCGAGAAAGGTAAAAGAAAAGAGAGGAATAGGAAGGTCAGTAGCAAAATGGAGGGACCCAGTTACAATGGTGATGTGTGCTGTATTGGGAAACCTGAACATTTAACTTTTAGAGACTACTTGATGGTACATATTGATTTTCAGTTAATGAAAATCAAAAGCCAAGACTGGAAAATATCAGATAAAAGTTGCTGACTCCCCACTCTTGCATAGCGCTTCTGATCATTTTATTAGATTTGAAGATTCAGTGTTTTTTTCCTTTCTAACAGAGCAGATTCAAGTTTACTGTTAAGTAAGATAGACCCAACGCAGTGAGTTCGACTGAGTGAAACTTCTAGATAAAGAGAGAGAACTGCAGGTGGGGGCCACCACACCATTGTACTGTGCTTTTTAATACACACAGTATTTATGTAAAGTGGAAATTATTTTCCAAGTTTATGGTGTAAATTTAACTTGGACCCTGTGGAATGTAATTACTCAAATTTAGTTTTTTTAAAAAATACAATGATGCAGTTCGGTGTATTTAGCATTGCAAGCTATAAAAGCTGCAAATATTTTTCTTAAGCAACTTTTTTTGTCCTAGTTAATCACACAGAGAAAGCCAGTTTGGTGTAGTGATTAAAACATCAGGCTAGAGACCGTGAGTCCAATCTTAAGCCTGAAACCAGTTGGGTGACTTGAGTCAGTCCCTCTCTCTCAGCCCTAGACATGAGGCAAGGGCATGCCACTTCTAAAAAATCATGCCAAGTAAACTTCAGGGACATATATACATATATTAGTCACTTATATGTTATTTTGTAATTGTCATTAGGATGTAAGTTTTTTTTAATGAGTTTACCCATTACTACTACCTAAGATTTTGGTCTCATTGCTGACTTAATGCTATATTCGTGAGACTGAAAATGCAGAGTTTAGGAAATGAACAATGTTCTTCTTTGATGGATGGAATGTCAAAATATCCACAAGTTTATAATATTTATTTTCAATGAGAATTACTCTTCTTTGGTCATATATTAAGCATATCATATTGTAATATTTGTGTTTATAATGTAAGCAAATGCCATACTTACCAAATTTTAATAGGAAAATTCTAAATAAAGTAAGAATTTTTACTGGCTACACATTGTATCTCTAAATACTAGACAGCATTGCTTTGTTTTGAATAGAAATGCCTCAATTGTGTCAGTTGGGGCCATGAAGCACTATATGTAAAGTGGAGAATACTTACTATGTGGTTTTTTAAAAGAAACACTACTGAGTTGTCAAAGGAGAAACATTTTAACAAAGGGGGGGGGGGGTTATATTTATACCTAAGCAACATTGGGTTTTAGCCTAATGATAGGTTTTAGCCTACCTATAGAAAAAGACCCCACTTGCATCCAGATTTCAAAAGCCCCATTAGAAGAATATTTAATAACAGGATGTTCATTAATGAGGTTTAGAAGGTCACAGGCCTCACACAATACGTTTGCCCAGTGTGATTAGGACTCTTGGTGCTTTGCTCATACCCTGCTTCATCTAGCATAAAACTTTCTCTCATCTTTCTGTAAAATAGGTTGCTGCCAGTCTTGCTTAATTTCGGGTTGAATAATATCTTATACACTACTTTTACCTTTTTAAGAAATGGAAACATGGTTGATAACGCTAAAGTTTCAGTCTCATTTATTCTTCTGCTGACCAGATTTATTTATAATCTGCACACTGGCTGAAGATTATTGAAATTGAAAATTTACACATCTGGAGTGGTTAGAAAGTAATTCATGCTTTGTTTATCATGACACACATTAACATGCCAACCATTGTATTTACTTCAAGATTATTTCACTGTGCCGTAGAATGCTAATATGTTGTTCCTATTAATTTCCTTTTTTGTTGTGTTTTCAGTGAAACTCTAGATTCCAGAAGGATATTCATGTTAATCTGTTATAAGAAAACAGTACTTACAAATTTAACAATTTTATTGAATCAGACATCTAACTTAACAGTCTCTAGTCTACAAAAATTATACCATTAGAACATTGTTATCATACGATTTGTTATGGAGGTTAGCATGATAGCTATTAATCCATTACCCACCCAAGTGATCTTAAAGCCATAATTCATTCTTACCGTAATTTAGCCCTTTATCTAGAATCCATATTCTGTAGAGAGAACAGTCTCTTAATTAAAATACCAAAGGATTTACCAGCCCAGTTGCTCTGTCAGTTCCTGTAGTGCAAGTGGCAGGCCAATTTCACTTTCTCAGACAGGGTTATAGACAAAAGAAAGAAAACAAGAGTTAGTGAAAGCTTATTGAGGGAGGGTGGCTTACCTCAGGTATTTGTATTTGTTTATCTTCAATGTCAGATTGGAAATTGCCCCATAGAAAAATAAAAACTGAGGAGTCTAGGACTTTCCCTCTCCTTACAACAGCATCCCCCCTTCCTCTAAGGAGGGGGTGCCCCAGATGTCTGGGGAGGGACTTTGGAGGATGACGCAAGAAGCAACATCAATAAAAAGAAATAGGCATAGGTGTGCTAGTTCAGAGCAAGGTTCCATGTCTATAAGCATCTATCAAGTTACCAGCATATCCGCTGGAGGTCCCAAGAGGATGAGGCCACCAAAATATCCTAAGGTGAGGAAGGTAGGAAAGACTGGAGTGTTTCTCACTCAAAACATGGATTGGATATTTAAAAAATGGTAGTGGGGAAAAAAATGTTAATTGTTCACTTCTTAAGTTGTCTCAGGTGTGATAGGGCCATATCTAACAATCAACTTTCTCAGACACACACACACACACTAAAGTAGGACATATTAAAATGCTCTTGGGGATATATTTTTGTGTGTTTATAAGCAGTGGATTAGAAACTAGGAAGGACAAACCCTTAATAGCTAGGTACAACACACCACAACTTGATGATACGGTTTTTATACCTATCCATTTGCACACACAATCAGTCATGAATTAATGTGTTGGAAAAGTTATAAAAAATAATAATTATATTATAAAATAGAAAATTTCACAGCTAGGTAGGAAGATAGATGAAGTGAATTCAATTGTTAAAGTGACTTCCTTTTCAAATTTTGTTGGGAATTTGTATCTTTCAGAATCCATAACAGATTAACTGAAAATTACATGTTTGGTAATTGTGTGTAACAAAGTATAACTTTTCTTTTTAATTAAGCTATTTTTTAGAAGAGGACAAACAGTAAAAGAGGTGGGGTTTTTTTCTGTGTATAATTTTTTCTAATGAAAATCACTATTTACTTTGTGACTTTCTTGGTGTGTAATTATAATTACAAAAGCACACGGTATTTTCAGAGAGGCTGAACTGAAAGTCTCTCAAGTCTGAAGAGAAAGTTAAACTCCTCTTTCTCATTTTGCTCCTCTGATCCTTGGTGCTCTCTGAACTTGGTTGTTTCATTACCCAAATTAGGTAACAACATCATCCGTGCTCAGCTGATGTAAATATTCTGTGCAAATATTCTCCTTTATTGGTACTTTTCTGATAATAACTGCATTAACTTAAGATTGATTTTGTGGAAAAATTACCATTTTTTGTGGAAAAATTACCATTATTTCGGTGAAACATCTTTCACTGAAGTCAGAATTATATACAGATTATTTATGTAACCCTTTATCATTAGTATAAGAGAGCTAGTACTTAACTTCATATTGAGGAAGCATATATTCCTTAGTCTTGACTGCATTTTCACCCCTTGAATTAGACTGAAGCAAGAATTTCTGGCTGGTTAATTTGGGTATCAGAGATTGGCAATTTGTTTTCTCTATATTTTTATTATTAAAAGGCGAGGGGCAAACGCTTGCAGGATTTTCTGCCTCAGGTGCCAGCCAAAATAATTTGACTATCGATATCAGTTGTCTGAAAAGGGAGTGGTGCTATTTACTGTTTTCAAGAAGCAAAATGTCTTAGGCTAATATATTTCAAGTATGCATAGCTATGTTTGCATATCTCACTCAGTGTCAATGAACTCAAACCGGAGGAGTTACTTTTGTAGTTTATTAGGGCTGGGCAACACATTTTATGATAGCTCAAGGCCAAGTGGGCAAGATGAAAGATGACATGAGTAGCTCATGTGAGCAGGGCAGAATTGTATATTCGTTCCCTGGGTTCTGCATCAATTTCAAAAAATACAATTCTTTAAAAACTGGTAAGAAGAACTGCCATATCTGGGATTCATAAATCTGTATGATCACTCAATAGAACACAGTTTGTGTACCTCTTTGCTAATTTTTAAGGTCTTCTGAAATTTTGCAGTCCAGATATGGATGCCTGATTTTTAGGTTTATTGAGGGCTTTCAACACAGTTTATATCATGTCTGTTTTCTACCACAAAATGGTATGAAATTATATCCCACTGTTTGTTTTTCAAACAATGTTAGCACTTTTTTGGAACTTAAAACTTTTGGCTTTTGTCATTTTCTGTCTCATATTGACCTGAAATTTTACCATCAGTCTTGGTTAATTGTAGCAGGTGAAGGACTGCAAACAATCAAATGAAGGGGCATTCTGAGGACATCCCATACTTCCTTGGTAACTTAGTTCCCACAAGCCTGATTCAGTGAGATTCATGAAGGTAGACTTCTGGCTTGATATCCAAGTTAAAACCAAGAACCAAGATTTTTAAAAAAATATTTGACTGCCTAGCAAGAAATTTCCAATTTATATGTTACACTAAATTGGTATTTCTAAAATTTGACAACTTTAAGATGTGTAGACTTCAACTCCCAGAATTCCCCAGGCAAAAGGAATGATTAAGCAGTGGAGAACTACATATAGCTCATTCACAATGATCCAAAATTCACTCTGTGTGTGTGAGAGAGAGACAATGCTGGTGGATAGCTCTGAGGGACATCTTTGGAGCCTTCCAGCACACGAATTCCTTGCTCATTCATTTAAAAAAAATGAAGAAGAGAAATCATAGAACAAACAGTAAGAAAATATGGGGTAACTATAAGTGGAATATTGCAGTCTGAAACCTCACTAGATTCTATGAAAAGAAGCAGAATATGATTGTATGACTATGTTTCCAAAGTTAGTTGAAAAGAACAATTCGTTTTTCTTTGAAAACTGAAATCTTATGAAATCATCCTGTATTTTTCTGTGATTCTTACTTTGTAAGATTAAAATGATTGTAATTCAGATTCTTTAATTCCCTGACTTCTCTAACATTTCTACTTTCTTCACCACTATATGGGGCTTCTGAAGTCTCACTCTACTAGAAGAAAAATGGGTCCTCCTCTGAATATAAAACTTGTGTGGATTATAAGTGGAAGGTAAATACCTATGATCTAGGGGAAAACAATCAAATAAACAACATGGCAGGATAACAACAGCCTCTTTTTAACACACATACACCACCCAATATACTATACAGCTGAAGATCAGTGAACGGCTTTGATCTTTGCTTGTGAGGCACTTGAAAACAAAAACAGAGAGAGTCAGAATAATTAAAGAAGGATGGCTTATGAAAGTTTACAACCTGAAACGAAAAGTAAGATGGACCCACTTCTTCATCCTGTGTATACAAGCTGGCTAGACTAACAGTTGAATGATTATAATGGAACTGAATCCTTCATGAAACATGAAGGCAGTGGGGTAGGCTTCTGGAGGTTCGGTCCCCCAGAACAGAAATGGATTCAATGAGACTGCTGTTGCTACTCACCATCTAGGTACTATTCCATTGACTACCATATCCTAAGGCAATTCTTCTGCATGGCCTAAAGATGAAGCCAGCCTCTTCTAAATTAAGTACTGAAATGAACTGGGAGCATTATTAAGGCCCAATTTCTTCCTTCTCTTTGTTTCTTATCTAGGTTCTGTACATTGTATGACTTGCTCTTTACACTGAAAAACTGAATACATTGATAACATCTGAAATATCTGCATTTGGATCTTTATGACTGAAATGGTATAATCCTGGGTTGGATAAAAGAAAATTCTAGAGTGATGATGAGTCAGTCATTTTGGTCTCTGAGATATTTTGCATTTGCCTGGAACTGACGTTCGGGGTACTCCAACACAGGGGCAAAGAGTTGGTATCCGTGAATATGAAACGAAACTTACTTTCCAGGACAAGGTGTTTTGGTTTCTTTCCATTCAATGCAGCTAATTTCAAAACTTTAATAGATTATCTAGACATTGTATGTATATATGGGCTTCTGATCAAATGTGGATAAACTGTATAAAATATTTGTGTATGTGTTTGCAACAAGCAATATATTCTAGAGAAACTAAGATTTTTTTTCCTAATTATTATACTACAGGTACAAATTGTATAGATTGTGTACTCAGTTCAACAAGCAACTAAATGTAGGAGAGAAAAAAAGTTATGTAAAAGAAACCTATTTTCTGAAAGAACCTCAGGGTTCCTGTGAGATGACCTTTATATTGTATTTTTTTTAAATCCTTCTTGTTTGTCCAGAGTTGGCTTTGTGAGATTGACCACCATATAAAACTATTTAAATAAATAAATTTCTGACTGCTGAGGCTATTAGGAAAGGCTGGACACACTTATCCTCTTTTTGTTATCAATGATATTTTTATTCAAAAAGTTAAAAAAGGGACGTTTTTCACAAAAACAAAAGAAAAATAAACAAGACATTGAAAAAAAGTGCCTAAAAAAGACACAAATTTTGTTTTGATGAAAGAAAACGCCATATTTCTTAGTATTTATTGGCATCTCCTTTCCTTAAATTTAGATTCAAAGGGGAGATGCCGAGGGAAAACTGGGAAATCCAAACAACACAATAATAAATTAATTCCATATTGCTGACAAGAAAACTACAGGAATGCACCCATGGTGATTTCAGGGTCTGAGCTTGACTCAAGGGTGTCCTTACCATTTCGGAATTGCCATCTCAGAATTTCAACAAAAACAGGAAAACTAAGAATATACTACAGATTTTTTTACTACTGAAAAAAATAGATTTTCTCATTGTAATATCTGCCTGAGAACACCTGCATAAATACTTAAAAAATAAACATATTTAATTTGAATTAGGTTAAAAGATAGTTTACCATTCAAGTATTAATTTAAGAAAAGGGGATGCCAGTAACTCTATAAAGCGATGTGGAAAAAAGATCCTGGAATTTATTTTTCCCTTATTTTTATAGGTGTAATTGTTCTATTCTTAATTGTTTTTCTTCTGAATAAATGCAAAAACAAAATTAATACATATTTCAATTTTAGCTTTCAATAAGGGAATTTATTTTTATTTGTTAGACATGCTACCAAAACTAAAATTCTCTAGAACTAAAATACTAAGATGGAGATGTTTCTAAGATGGATGTTTCATGGATATAGTGTGCTGCATATAAACAATTGAACATTAACCCTGTATGGACCGATTGGTATTCACTACACATGAGAGCTTCATTTTGAACAGCTTGTCAAATATTGTAGGACAGTTTTTTTTAATTATCCTGCCTTTTTTTTTTCATTTACAACTCAAGGCAGCAAATGTATTAATACTTCTCCACAACAACATCCCTATGAGATGAGTTGGGCTTTATACCGATTAATTAGGAAGTAAACTTCATAGAATTTAATGGATTTTTTTTCTATGTAGTCCATGGTTGTAATCCACATAGAAGAAAATTAATTCACCAAAGTCAATAGGACTTTTTTTTATTCTTACCTAAGAAATACTAGAAAATGTGAAAGAATTTGAAATATATTTGGAAAATTTTTATAGGAATATCATTAAACAACATGCACACCAATTTGCCCTTTTTATAATTTTTTTTTTTTGATGTTGTCTTTTGGGATTTATCACATGTGTAGACACAAGTGCATAGATGGCATGAATATACATGAAATATACTTTATGTGGTTTAACATAAAAGTCAGTCTGATATACTATGACATATTTTTATGTCTCAAAAGAGGAAAGAAAAATGAAGTCATTATGCATAAAAGGTTGACAAAACAAAGAAAAAAGATTAAAATGTTCACATTTTCCATATAGTATAATCAGAAAAAGAAGAAAAAGAAATACCCCCGGTAAGCAGATTGGGCTATGACAACTCCTGTGGCTTTGGCAGGTGGCTTCCTCACAATATAAATACTGATTTGTTTTTGAGGATTCTTCACTATATATCCATCCACTGACCTCATCTGATCTGAAAAGCAAAGCCCCAGGCGGTAAGTTCACTTGGTTTTCCAATTATTCTAAAAACTTTTATACTACTTTTTTTCATTAGATTACCTACATCACCAACTGTATTCTGTCCAATTCAAAACTGTATCTCACAATACTTGAGGGGACATTTAGATTTTCACAAGACATGTTTTACTCAACTTATTCCATAAATTTTATATAAACCAATATAAATTTGATACAAAGTTTGGTTCAAAATTCAGGATGTGTACCAATTTTGTACATGCCAATTAAATATGCAAATTGAGATGGTATAAATATTGACACTTCTGATACCAATACCAACTTGAAATAGTATTTTGCAACAAGATCTCAATTAACATTGCAAAGGAATTGACTTGTAATAATAATTATCTAAATTATTATTTAGATAATTTTTTAAATATTGTAGTAGGAAATATATATTGGGATTTCAATGTATTTAAAATATATTCAGATTTTCTGAATAAGATCAATGCCTTGATATATATGAGAAATGCCCTCTTAAATTAATTTATTTTAACTGAGATGTGCTGGGTGGTATTTTAAAATTCAATGTTAAAAAATGTTGATCCAGAGACTGTATTTTGACTCAGGCATTTCTATATGAATAATAGCTGTTATAAAATTGTAGTGGTTTTAAAGAATGCAGAACTTCCAGCACTCTATGTATCTGATGAAATGAGCTACAGTTCACAAAAGCTTATGCAGTTTATGAAATTTGTAGTTAGAAAACATGCTACCAGATTTCTAAAGCACACGTAACTATTCTTTTTTGGTTTGTGTCATAGGAGCATGGGCTCTTCCAATTAAATTGCTTGTCTATAGGTTTAGGATCACAAAAGAAAGAATTTCTTCTAACAGGATGGGTTTAATTTGGGAAAAACCACTGTCAATGCAACACAGTGATGTTGCAGTGATTAATTCAAACAGCTACTTAAAATAATTGGACAGAGTTCTTAAAACCTGTTAGTTTGGCTATGTGGAATTTTTGCCTAAAGATTAGATGCTGGACATAAACACCATAATGACTGTTTCTTTTATGTTGGGCTTGTTTGTTTCATAAAACACTGTGGCCGGACAGTGGTGAAACCAATGACTAAAAAAAATGGAAAGCAGAACTTTTTGTGGATTCTCATAAAAAAAGTCTTCATAACAGTAACAGATATGGAGGCATCTCTTCTATAAAAAAAAAGAGAATGCAGTATTTGGCTTTCCACTGAAAATACCAGATAAAGTTCCATGATGAAAAACTCAATATATGCAAGTAGCACTTTGAGGTGTGTCTGTGAATCTGAATTATCACTGAAGCAATTCACATTCTATGAATGTTGAAATTCTGAATTATTACTTGCCATGAAATCTAAATATGCTTTTCTGTTTATGTATTATTTAAAGCAGTTACCTACCTCTAATGGTAAGCCAGCATTCTTGTTCAAATATATGTGCCAATATAGGTAAAATTATATATATTATAATACATGTGGAAAACATTTTTTGTTTTTGAAATTGTAAAAGTGTTATTTATTTGCATTAAAAATATAGAAAGTTTCTCAGAAAGTGATGGAGGACCAGTTATTCAAGTCTTTATCTCTCTCAATCTGAAAAGGTAAAATAGAATAGAATAGAATTATTTTATTGGGCAAGTATGATTGGACACACAAGGAATTCTTTTTGGTGCATATGCTCTCAATTCAAAACTCATAAGGTACAGTACTTTAATGATAGTCATAGGGTACAGATAAGCAATCAAGTTATACTAGGAAACAATCAATATAAATTGTAAGGATACAAG
>JAOYMU010000098.1:5528149-5546953 GCA_025802295.1 Psammodynastes pulverulentus
CATCCCGCCCACCCCATCTCTAGAATTGCTAGGAGTCGTTCTGCTTTCTGGGGAAGAGGGGGGGGGGGAAGACAAGGTGCTCATTAAGGCACTTTTTTTCCGGGGTGGAAAATCCCCAGGAGAAGAGAAAGGGGACAATAAGAGTCCATGTTTTTGATTTCTGAAGAGTCTTCAGGGCCACGTTTTAAGCAGAAATGTTCCTCAAAGGGAGAAGTATTTTTAAGGCAAAGCTTCTGCTTAAACATGGCTTCAGACTAACAGACTTATAATGTGTAGACTATGAAGGGCTGTGTCTGTTAGGTCAAACGCATTCTTTGTGCTTGTTTTTAGCTATCCTGAAATCAGGAGATCTAATGGTACGTTTCAGTGATGTACCCAAATGGTACGTCCCTTAGAAGAATCACAATGTAAAAACAACACGATTCTCCTTTCTCTTCGTATTACATTTTATTAGGCTCACTTCCGTCTAAACAGAATTCTATTTGGGAGGACCCCCAAATATAGAAGGAGGAACAGGGGGGCAGCTTCTGCTGGGATGAGAGGCAAAAATGGATTAACCACCCTCACCACCCGAAACCTATGCAATGAAGGAAAATAGATTTTAATTTCAACCCCTATAACACCAAGCTGATCTTGGGAAGTGCTGCTATAATGCTGTTTGCCCTGCCATGAATAGTTCTTCTCACTTGCCCATCGATCTCCCTTGCCCATCTTACTATAGATGTGTTGAGCTGTGGAAGAAATGGAAAAAGCAGTCCATCCATCAAAAAAAAAAAAAAAGGTGGGGGTGGGGGTAATTACGGAGACAGCTAGTCCAATCTTCTCATCCTTGTACTTTGACAACCCCAAATTGAATTCCACAGGTCTAACTAAGCCAGTGCAGAAAAGAAAATTGAAATTGAAATACTGTTTAGGCCAAGGGTCTCTAACCTTGGCAACTTTAAGCCTGATGGACTTCAACTCCCAGAATTCCCCAGCTAGCTTTGCTGAAGTCCTCCAGGCTTAAAGTTGCCAAGGTTGGTGACCCCTGCTATAATGTGTATAGATAGTAGAACTACCCTCTGTTTTTGCAAAATATTTCAGGTAATACCATAAGACTTCCTTGGGAATAATAACAATAATGGAATTGAGAGGTTGTGAAGCACCACATATGTTGAAAGTATATGTATATTATTTTTAGAAAAATGGAAATACATTTGTCCTTCTCTTTGTTTCTCTGCTAGAATAGCATCAAGTGTGTTTTTAAATTTTTATGTCATGAACAGAGAGAGGAAGAGTCCATGGCAGTTACTGATATTGCTTTCTTTTTCAGGCACTTTTAAGACTTGGGTCTTGACCATATAGAAAAAAGATGGTTGAAGTGTATGTTAATTTGATTAAATTTTATTCCAGATATTACCAATTCTCAATGCCTGGTCCCAAGGTACCCTGTTCGCAAAATTCCAAGGCAGTATTTCAGCCTAGCCTGAGAATAACTAACCAGAATCGGCCATCTGTGGTGATACGGGCTGCACCATATAAGCAACCAGTAAGTCATTGTATGTGACATGTGATAGCCTGTCATCTAGCTGATGAGGCTTCCTGATAAATACATCCATTTCTGTTGTTTTGCTTTCAGACAAGGTTTTTGTGAAAATGGTTTACCCTTGCCTGCTTCTTAGAGCTGAGGGAGACAATCTAGTGGTGGGATTCAGCTGGTTCTCTAGAGTAAAGGAGGGTCTCAGGGAAGTCCTGCTTTAGCACCACATGAGTCCTGTGTCACGCCCACCCAGTCACATGATCATCCAGCCACGCCTATCCAGCTGGTCAATAGAGAAGAGAACCAGTTGTTAAAATTATTTTAATCCCACCACTGAGACCATCCAGCTGGTTTTGTGCCTAAGGCAGAACAGTCTCCCAATTTTTAGTCTGATCCTTTAATCGTATACCAAACTGGCTCTCTAAACATCTAGATTTGAATTCTGATTCTCCAGAGATAGTAGCTTGATCTTGGGTATGCATGTAATTTATCAAAAATATTTTTAATACTATCCTTCTTGGCAATACTCATTTTCTAATAAATAACATAGGTATGAATGTAAAAGTACCAGTTGTTAACACACTGAACATAAATATATGCAGAATGTTAGCTTATCAGATAATAGAGGATCAAAAGATAACTGTATTTCTACATCTTTGCACTTTCAGCTCATTAGCAAGTCACAAATTTTTCTGTACAATTCACTGAACTGTACAAACTATATGCTCATTAGCCTTTAGAGTGACATGTGAACCAATTCTATACTTTTGGGGACATCAAGTGGCAGATATATGCCTTGTGAAATGTTGAGAATCATAGAGCTGTCTGGATCCAGCAATAAAGAGCATGGTTTAAAAAAGTGCTGAATATGTGTCCTGGATATAAGGAGAAAGGTTCAGGACAGTTCTGCCTTATGCTCATTGGACATCCTTCACAAATCCAGCTGTGTTGGGCTCTGACTGCCAGTTGGGTAAGCACTGGTTTGCCATTGGAAAATAAAAGCGCTTCAGGATTTGGGGCTTGGCAGTCCAATATTCAGTTTTTACTCCACACATTTTTTACTCTCCTTAGAACACCCATGCGGATAGCAGTCAGCAGTTGCAACTCCTTCCGCTTTCTGGCTCAGTCTTGCCACCCAATCTTCAGCCAGCAAGCTCAAACCATGACTTAGCATCTCGTAAGTAGAAGCTGGGAAAACAGGGCACATATAGCCTGGAGACGCTTCCCTGCCTTCCTCTTCTTTCTAACCAGTTTTGTTTCAGGGATTAACACTGGGAAAAAGGACTGGGCTCACCAGGCTGCTCTTACTACATCACCCACCAGAGAAAACACTCAAGGAAAGCAGCTTCGTCCAGATGCCACCTCTTGCTTGCACCAGTACCAGGAAAGGTGAGCCAGTCCATCTTCACTACCTCTGCCTACTTCTTCCACCAAAAACATTCCTCCCAGATAGCTCTACAAATATTAAAGCAGAGATTTTGCTATTTCCCATTACAATTTGGTCCTTTGCTGCAATTCTTCTCAGTGTTCAGAAAGTTTGGCTAATCCTTTGGATAGCAGAAGCTGAATGCTACAGATGGAATTATAGGCTGACTCTGCCAACAAGGTGAGATGATTCCTGGGGAATCAAGCTGGCTGGATGTATCATTTGAGTTGTTCCATATGTTCTGGGCAAAAAACAGTTTGGGGTAGTGGTTAAGGTATCAAGCTAGAAACTGGGAGACCATGAGTTCCAGTTCTGTCTTAGGCACAAAACCATTTGGGAGACCTCAGGCAAATCACTGTCTCTCAGTTCTAGGATGCAGACAATGGCAAACCACTTCCAACAAAACCTTGCTAAGCAGGAATTAGTCCAGGCAGTTGCCAGGAGTCAAAACTGAAAGGTTGTCAATACTCAATATTCAGTTGTCAGTCTACTTGCTTCTATATAGGGAAAGTGATCTCTCTGTGGTGATTTTATCTTGTCCTCCGGCAGGAAAAAAAAGGTGTTTGACCATTTCTGCATTCAGCTTACTTAATAGGGACTTCTACACTGATGTTCATATATTAGTTCTTTCTGTTCATTCACATATCATACAATCACTTAATGTACAGTAGCATGCTGTACACAGGGCACCTGGAGCAACTAGCAACTGGCTAGCTAAGGCAACTAGCCCTGCTACCAAACCCACACCTGCAGTTTCACTACAGTTTTCAGATTTCTCATCCAAAATACAGGGAGGGACTTCCAAGAGATATGATCCAACACATTTGAAAGAGGCTAAAATGGAGCAAGTGACTCAAACATTATCTGTACAACCCTTGTTTGAATGGAAATCTAAAGGACCATTAGGCTTCAGGGGCTTCTGTTTGGATTCTAGGATTGGGCAGAATTGGAATGCTCCAGATCCTATTCATTTAGGAGTACCACCCAATTGGACCTAGGAAGCGTGCTTTCTTTCTCATAGCACCTTCCCCTAGAACAACCCCCCCTGCCCCCCGAGATATGTCTGGCCCTCCCCTGGCCATGTTTCTGAAAACCATGTTTTTCCTCAGACCTTGGATTAGAATGTATGTTGGGTCTTATTTGTGCTTCATTGTTTTTTTAAAAAATTGTGTTTCCCCCCCTCAGTGTTAAGATTTTTAAATTGTATTTTATATCATCGAAGCTTTTGAAGAGTTGGGACTTTATAATTTAATAAAAGAATGAAAATATTGCACATGTAGGCCAGACAGTTGCATAAACAAGTTCTCCAATTATACGCAAAAAAATTCTGTATAGATAACCTGATTTGGAGAGCTGAGTTTACTGCTTCATGCATGCTCATTTCCTACTTACATTCATTAGTAACATGGCACTATGTGGGCCCCATACCACAAATATAACAAAGGCATGCATTGCTTGTTTAAAAAAGGTGCTGGGGATGAATTCTAAACATTTTTAGGATGCTAACCAACCAGTATGGTTAAACAAATGAAATTATGTTGAGACAACCTGAGTTAAGAGATACTGATGTCTGAAAACTATCTAGATGGTATTGGGTTATTATTATTTGCTAGATTCTTCTCCCATCAGATTCTGCCAGCCTGGTGTGGCCCCTCTTCTCTGTTCATGGACAAGGACAGCCTTTTCAATGAAGAAGTTGGCCTTAGGGTGCAAATTATGGGCTGTTTGCAGATTGACCAAAATAATAACTCGAAATGTGCATTGAATGGGGCATTCTCCTTGGCTTGGGTGGCTTTTCACTCTGCTCTGGATCCAAATAGGCTCAATTCCTGAACTGCCACATTCAGCCAGGTCCCTCTTTGAGCCAAGCAAATGTTGTTACCATGGTGCCCCACCCAAAGCTCCACTATCAGAACGTGCAAGTATTACGGTAGCCTCTAATTTGAGGGTCAGGGACAGAACATTAGGAACTAGCAACATTAATTACTATACAGGTAGTTCTCGATGTACAACACTTCATTTAGAGGCTGTTCAAAGTTACAATGGCACTGATTTATGACAGTTTTTCACAGTTAACGACCATTGCAGCATTTCCATAGTCGTGATCAAAATTCAGATATTTGGCAATTGACGTATTTATGATGGTTGCAGTGTCCCAGGGTCATGTGATCATCTTTTGCAACCTTCTGACAAGCAAAGTTAATGGGGACGCCAGATTCAGTTAACAATCATGTTATAGTTCTAACTTAATAACTGTAGTGATTCTCTTAACAACTATGGCAAGAAAGGTCATAACACAGAGCAAAATCCACTTAACAGTTGTCTCTCTTAGCAACAAAAATTCTGGGCTCAATTGTGGTCATAAGTTGAGGACTACCTGTAGTATCAATTTTAAATGCACAGAATGGCTATTTTTATATTGCATTTTCTTTTTGCAATCTAATCTGAACAGTACCAAAAGCAGTTCTTAGCAGCTGCTGACAATCTTACCTGTCCCTCTTTCTATTAGAATTTCACACCTCTGCATTTCTGCTCTATTATTTTAATAGCTACGCAGATTTGCAGCACATAAATTTAGTTGGAAAAGAAAAAAGAAAGCTTCTGTTTCCAACCTCAAATCATATTCTTTTAGTTAAGATTCCACCTCTAAATCATAATTGCAACCTTATGAATTCACTACAGGTTAAGACACAGAGCTCTCATCCCAGTTCCCATTAACCATCACCACAAAACAAGAGCCCAGCTCTTTCAGATTTGTTTCTGAATTTCTCAGCTTCTTCTTGAAATGCCTTGTACTGCCAACTTTGAAGGGAAAGCCTATGACTGGTGATGACTCTGGCAACTCCTTCTTTCTGAATTCAGTGGATGGAAGGAGGATTCTAGGTTGAATGCAATCATTCACACCCACCACGCAAAACAAAATGTTGCCTTACTGCTTTTTCAGGATTCTCACAGTCTTGAAGTTGGCACTGATTAGAAGCAATCATAGGATAGTAGTTTCAGTTTCGCGTGCCTGGATGAACGCAATCAAGCTGTCTACATTCTGCACAAAGTAGTTATTACGGTGCTCCATCTTGCCTAATGTGCACTGGTGACTCAACAGTGAAATACCACCAGAGAATGACCCCCCAAAAAAGATATAAGATATATATATAAGATATTTGCTTCAATAATTGCAGAAAGATTAAAAAGATTCCTGAATGATCTTATACACCCAGACCAGAATGGATTTTTACCGAAAAGGCAAATCTAAAACAATATGAGAATTATCTTGAATACGTTGGAATATTACAGCAATAGCACTTAGACTTATTTATAGTGCTTTTACAGCCCTCTCTAAGCAGTTTACAGAGTCAGCATATTGCCCCCAACAATCTGGGTCCTCGTTTTACCCACCTCGGAAGGATGGAAGGCTGAAGTACATTATGAAGTACATTCCGAAAAACAAATGGCATTGATATTTTTAGATGCACAGAAAGCATTTGATAACATAAATTGACAATTCATGTTACTACAGTTAAAGTATATGGATTTTGGGGAGAAATTTATAAATATAATAAAGGCAGTATACTCTAAACAAACTGCAAAAGTGATGGTTAATGGGGACATGACAGAGAATTTTAACATAAGGAAAGGCAAGAGGCAAGGATGCCCTCTGTCCCCCTTACTATTTATATTAATTTTGGAAGTATTACCTAGAAAAATTAGAAAAGACCCAGAAATAAAAGGAATGGAAATAAAAACAGAGAAATACAAATTACAGGCATTTGTAGATGACCTGGTATTTATTTTAGAAGTGCTGCAGGAAACTGGACCCAAGCTAATAAAAATGATAGCAGAATATGGTGAAGTGGCAGGATTGAAAATGAGTAAAGAGAAAACTAAAATACTAGTTAAAAATGTTACAGAAAAACAACAACAACAAGAAAGAACTGGTGGAGAAGATAGGTATTCAGATAGTGAAGAAAGTTAAAGACTTAGGAATTCAATTAACAGCAAGATGTGCAATCATCAAAGAAGATAATTATATAAAATTGTTACAACAAATTAAATTAGACTTGGAGAAATGGAAAAATCTGCAGCTATCGATGATAGGGAGAAAGCTACAATAAAAATGAATATCCTGCCGAGATTACTATTCCTATTTCAAACAATTCTGATAAAACTAGAATTTTTTTTGAAGAACTAAATAAAATATTAAAATATGTTTGGTAAGAGAAAAAAGCAAGAATAAAATTGAAACTGCTACAAGATACTAAACATAAAGGGGGCTTTGGGTTGCCAGATTGGGAGCTATATTACCAGGCCTCTGCACTTGTTTGGGTGAAAGAATGGGTAAATTTGAGACATAAAAGATTATTAAATTTGGAAAGGCATGATCTCCAAACCGTGGCACACTTTTTTACGGTATGGCAAAAGTAAAATGCATGGATACTTTCAAAGATATTTTGTTAAAAATGCATTGTTAACATGGGGAAAAATTAAAGAAAGACATATGAAAATACTAAGCTGGCTCTCCACTATGGAGGCACTAATACATCCTAATGTGATTGATGTGGAAAAAATTATAAGATATAAGGATATCTTAAATGACCAAGGGGAACTCAAATCTAAGCAAGAACTGACGGATCAAGGGATCGACTTCGCATGGTGGTCATGTGCAAATACAATCAAGATATGAGAAAGATGCAAGAATGTAGGGCTTTCATAAAGAATGAACAAAATTAGATCAAATATTACTAGGGACAAATGCAAAACTAATTTTAAAAATGTATAATTATCTACTGAGTATTAAATTGGAAGAAAAACAAGTGAAAGAAACAACGATGGGCTAAAAACTTTTGGCTATTCAATAGAATTAGAGAAATGGCAGAAATTGTGGGATAGAAATTGTAAATTAACAATGTCAACGGCCTATAAGGAGAACTTATATAAAATGTTTTATAGGTGGCATCTACCACCAGCGAGATTAGCAAAGATGTATGAAAATTTATCAGTTAAATGTTGGAAGTGTGATCAGATACCAGGTTCATATTATCATGTGGTGGACATGCCCAAAGGCAAAAAAATATTGGATTACAATATATACTTGGTTGGAAAAAATGATAGGACAACATATAGATTTGAAACCAGAAATATTTTTGTTGGGTATATTACCAGATCAGTATGACAAAGGGAAAACATATTTAATTTTACATGTACTAACAGCAGCAAGAATTGTGTTCGCACAGCAATGGAAAAATGAAGACATCCCTACAGATGAAAATGTTATTAAAAAAATATTAGAATACGCTGAGATGGATAGATTAACACTTAAAATAAAAAGGAAGAAACAGAATATTTCTTAACATGGACTTATTTAATCAATGGTTATCTAATAGAATCAGAGATTAGAAATTAATAAGATCTAGATAATAAAAACTTTTGTATTGAGGGTTTTGTAAGATGGATAAACAGCGTATTATTGTTTTGTGACTATTACTGATATGTTTATTATGCTTACTATTATGATTTATGTTGATTAACGTTGTTTTTCTACTTAAAACTAATTATGTCCAGACAACACGCTGTTCAGATTGATATGGAATTTTTTATGTGATATAAAAGAAAATGTATTAATAAAACATATATTTTAAAAAACCTTCTGAGGGTCAGTGATCAATATGGTTTGAAAAAAGTGATATTTGGGTGAAATGACAAAAATGGTTTGTGGCTATTGTCGTTTGCAGAATCACATACAGGGAATGCAGAGCAGATAATACTAAGTGGCAAATACAGGAGGAGTTGGTGCGCAAATTAGAAGATCGGGTGAGTGCAATCTTGAAAGAAAAGGACATGCTTAAAGGAAATCACATTTCTCTGACTAATCTAACTGCACCTAGCCTAGACCATCTTCCACAATTCTTAGTTATGGTTATGCTAGTTGGGGGATTCTGGGAGATAAAGCCCATAAAACTGAAGTACCTGAGATGATCTAAATCAAATTGAATTTTCCAAGTTATGTCACTTCCATAACCAAACATAGTAACAAGAGATATTATAAACAATTTCAGGGCAACCCTTAAGTTAGCAAACCTAGCACTTCCAAACGGGGAAAAACCTCAAAGCAGGAACCCCCCCAAATAGCCAAATATAGTTTAAATGTGTTTACACTTATTGTTCAATACCTAAAAAGTTGGAAAGAATAGACTGGAGTTACTGCAAATACAAATGAAGGCACAGGTACAATTTAAAGACATCCTTATATTCCCAAGCTCTGGGCTCCATCATTAAGTGTATGAAGATTTTCCTTTAATATGGGGTTAGATAACATGATAAGTGGGAACACACATGATGTTTCCTGCATATTTTCAATAAAGTTGAATGGTTCATCTAGAAACTGACCTTAGTTTTCTGATCTTTGTTCTGTGATGCAGCTGGCACAAGAAAAGCAGAAACTGGCTGTTATGAGGGCAGAGATAGCATTGACCCCCCATTCACAGCTTCCTTATGGGTCAGGGCTCATCTTCTCACCACAGACCAAAGGGCCAAGGAGTGAACTTGTGAATGGGATTTGTGTTTCCAATCACCACGGGTTCTACAGCAATTCAGGTGAGAAGTGCCTTGTTAAGGTTACAAGAATTTGCACCGAGATGAAGGATCGAGGTCTGCTATTTGTCTAGAACAGGAGGACGATTGCAAAAACTCACCTGGGATGTGTAAGGCTGAAGAGAGAGCATAAAAAAGCAGAATGGTGTGGGTGGAAGTTGAGCCATTTTGAGTGGGAACAGCTAGACTTACATTTTAAGTTCTGCTTCAGAATTCTTGTTTCAACAATACTCCAGCAAACTAGAATGCAATCTGTGTTCTAGGTTTTTACTTTATACAAATAAGAACAATTTATTTGCTTAATATAGAGGCAGTGCCACTTAACAGCTTAAGTCCATTGATACACAAGTTTCTGTGCTTTATGAGACTGCTCGGTACGATGGTTAGAGCCAATAGGGAGCTAACCAGCTTCTGATGTATACAGTAGTAAATTTTTATTTGCTGTACTTGAAGACTTGCTACAAGTTGTTGGTCAGCTTTTACATCTATAGAAGCAGTATCAGGTTTCTAATATTTAGAAAGCAAATGCCTTCAAGAAAGTAGAAAGGAAATGGGACCGGAAGACTCCAGAAAATAGAAGATTGCCTGACTAATTACTTTTGTCATCACAGTGAAAAACCCCAACATGGACTATTACCGGCATACCACAACCCGCCCACCCTTCACATATGCTGCCTTGATTTGTTGGGTAAGTTATTGCAAAATATGCCAACTTCACACAAATAGCAAGAGATTATTTTAAAACAGGATGTATACTTTTGCAAACTCATTCTCCTCCAATCCTACTTTTTAGAGTACTGAATGCACTTGCAAATGATGCTGTTTCCCATGCTCTTGCCATACACATTTTCTCTTCCTAGCTATAGCAGTGTCCCATATCCACAAATACTTATTCTCTATAATTTAAAGTCACATTTTACCAATTTTACTACTTTTTGTAAGTAGCAACTTCAGATGTTCTACAGAACTGCAAAACTCTCTTTAAAAAGGTTGTTTGGGGATGGTAAAAATAATATTGGGGCAAAGAAGCTGCTTTATTTCTTTTGTACACAAACACACCAATATCCCTTTCAATAAACAGCCATGCTATGAAGTACTGATGCTATGATTTGCAGGCCATCCTAGAATCTCCCAAGAAACAACTCAGCCTGAGTGAAATTTACCGTTGGTTCAACAATTTTGGCTACTTCAGACACAACACTCCTACCTGGAAGGTGAGCTGAACTCAGGCTTGAACTCAAAAGAGGAAAGATGAGACTGAAGTTTGTGGGAAAAGAGGTGCTTCCATATGAAATTGGCAGGAAAAACCAAAGTAACAGAAAAGAGAAAGAAATAGGTGGACTATAGTTAAGAAAATGTGCATGAATTAACTTCAGAATTTGGAAAAAGCTTCTTCTAAGTATTTCAGTTCAAAATGTAAACAAATCACAGAAACACAACTGGTTATGATCAGAGTTAGTCACCTCTAGGCAAGATGGGCAGCATACAAGTATAATAATAAATAAAAAAAAAATAGAGTTGGAAATTGAATATAAAAACATGAGAGGAAGGAATAATACCCCAAAATAATTGGGCAAGACTATACAGAAAAAAAACTTCAGAAATACTGAAGATAATTGATTCCATCCTGTGTAAGGGTGAACAATCTCATTTGCATGCAGATGGTGCTAAATACCAAAGTCTTAGACAACATCCTTGGAAAGCAAACCCATGTTTTGCTTTAAACGACTATAAGCAATCCAAATGGAATATACTGGGGATAGGGAGACCAGTGATCTGATTCGGTAAGAGGCAGCTGCTGTTAGAATGTTATCTAGTTCTGTAATAATCCCTAAACATATTCTTGCTAACAATTTATAGAAGGCTTAGTTTAGAAATTAACTTCAGAACAGACCAAAGTTAAAGGGCTGAAGAGCAAATAAAGGAGCATTAAGACCAGACTGTAAAAAGAGCATTGGTATGTCTGCCTGTTGAAAGCATGAGAAAGGTGAGAGATTTTTGAAAGCAACCTGAATGAAGACTCTGGCTACGAAGAATGCAAGTTTAACCATCACTGCTTTTCTTCAATCCACAGAACGCTATTCGACACAACCTGAGCTTGCACAAATGCTTTGTGCGAGTGGAGAACGTCAAGGGAGCTGTTTGGACGGTGGATGAACTTGAGTACCAGAAGAAAAGAAGCCAGCGTTGTGCTACTTATCCATACCCAGTTCTGTTCAACCAAGGAGTAGGTGGTTCTGTTGCACCACTGGAGCCCACTGGCCAGCCAAGAACACATCCCCCCACTTTTCTGGTTTCCCAGGAACCCCTGTGAGCTGAGCTGACTCCCCCCCATCATGTACAAAGACAGCAGTATTTAAGATCCTGTTTCCAAGCTATGGATGCAGAAGCATCAAATTTGGAGGCAGAACATTTTGAAGCAGAGGCAGCCTAAACTGGCCACATGCTGCAGTGTTCTGTTAATTCATAGCAGCAGTCCTAGTATTCTGAATAAAGAAAAGGGGAAAAGGGAATTTTATTGTGTTTTTAGGAGAAAAGGAACAAGGGCCTTGTTTGAAATAATAAATGGAGGAAAGAATGTCCCCATTGCATATCTGTTTCTCCAGTATAGACACAAAGGCTTCACATTGTGCCCGAAATGTGCTGTACTTCGACTGGTTTTTGCAATCTAGGCAGAGCCTGGAAGAATGAGCCCTGCTCACTCTCCCCACTTTTTCTGGCTAGAGGCACAGTAGAGTCTTAATGAAACGAGCTTGGTTGGGCCCTTGAACCATCTAGAACTGTGTATCAAGATGGGATCTTCATGTCTCTCGGGAACGGCTGAGCAGTGATATATTTTCCTGCTTTATGGCCCGATAATCTCCAAGGATCCTCTCCAGGTTGCTCAGGGTTTTCTTGCTGGTTTCACTCTCAATCTGGAAAGGGGAAACAAACAAATGGGGGCTATTCTTTTTAGACAGAAGGCACGCCCCTGCACACTCTGCAATCCATCATGCTGAACTAATCCATCAAAAATGAAAAAAAGAAACTGGAAATGATGGCATTCGGTTCCCAAATTATCACTTTCACACCAGCACACACCTTTTCTAAAATTATACTTTTATCCTTAATTATTACAGCTTTAACTGTAAAACAGACAGGGATAGCTGGAAAAGATTTCGAACCATTTTCCAATAGGAGGTGGGAAACCTTTTAGTTGATGGGGGAACTTCATTTAAACTTTATTTTTATGGCATGATTATCTTTAGCTATCAAGTGCTGCCATAACAGAATGATTAAATATCCAATGGCACCACCAGCATTTCCAAACTATTGAGGAGGGTGTTGTTGGTTTTGGTGATCTTATAGCCCAAAGATGATTTCACAGCTTTTCAATATAACTTTGACACCAGCATCAAAAACCTTTTGGTAGTTTGCCATCAAAATTCAGTGGTCAGAATTTGGGGGGGCAGGGTGGTGGTGGCAGGAGGCGTTTTTTTTTAAAAGGATACTGTGATTTGCCCACGCCTGTCTTGGAAAGTCTGCTTTGATACTGCCAGGCTAATCATGTATCTAAAATTGCAAATGCTTATCAGGAAAAAAAAATAGTGCTTCTTCTACTTCTGCTTTTCTAATCAAGGGTTAACAAAATTATTAAAAAAACTGATTTCGCTTTTATTCCTAGGGTTGGTTTTTTGGGGGGGACGGGGAGGCCTAAATCAGGTTATGTTAAGAATCCATACCAAAATCTTACATTTGAGGTTCCCAAACTGTGCCCCATGGCATCACCAGGCCACAAAGCAAACTCACAGGGCACTGAGATGTTTTACTACTTAATAAATGGATCTATTAATGAATTTGCTGTGATGCCCGGCAGCACTCAATTTAGAACTGCTAAGGATGCCATGAACCAAAAAATGTCTGAGACTGTCTACCCTAAACAAACATAAAAGAATGAATAGGCATTGTTGTATAACGCTGCACAGGAAACTTTATTACTCAAGAAGCAGACAATATACCGGTACGCTACAAGATATATGACCCGATTCCTAGGGTCATAATCTTATTCCTGCTTAATGGAGAGAAAAGGGAAACTGAGCAGGCTGTCGGGTCGTACTTCTGGACTAGAGGGATTCTGGCTTTTTAATAACTGCCTCTATAATAAGAGACTGAGCTTTTCATTAAAAAATAACCAAGGATATTGAACATTATTCCCAATTTCAGCTGAATATATTAGGGGATTGCAGAATCAGAAAGCAACACAAATTATTAGCGAACTGCATCATATTTTATACAGAATTTAGAGAGGCTTTCCCACATGTTCTCTCACAAAACAATGAGGAAGGAGGGATAAAGCATCATGAGAAAGCTGTCAGAAAGGCAGAGGGGCAAGTATCTCTACACAGAAGAGCAACTGTTCGAGAGCTATTTTATTTCAAGGAATGACACGAACAGCTGGCAATGGACTGAAACTAACAAATTTCAAATACATACAAATAGTGATAACTGTGTGAAACCCATCATAGTTTCCTTCTGCCACCTGTATTTCAAGTCAGACTCACCTGCTCCTCAAGATCCCGAATTTCTCGCAAGATGGTACCTGTGTCCTCAATAGTCTGGATCAGTTGACTGCAATTCTAAGGGAGAGGGAGAAACGACAGCTTCAACTGGGAAGGGCCCCAAGTAGGTATAATGCAGTGTGGACCATCTTGGGTATATAACAAGTTAACTCTCAACAAAGGTAGGATTACATTTACAAGGGCACTTATGTGAAGTACCCTAATAAGATTATATACCCACATCGTATATCTGCCCTCATACCATGATTAAGTTGTGTTTTGTAGGCCTATCTCTCAAGCTGTCCAGAAATATGACTGATGCAAAGCATCCCCATTAGGATGTTAAACAGTACTCCGTGTAAAAATTCCAATGTATCAACCCTCCCAGATGGGCAGATCAGGTTCACTTGTACGGTCTGCAGTCAAGACACCTCTTCTGCATTGTCTTCAAATAATAGCAGGACTTTCCTAGAGGAATGGCATGGGCATGGCAACCTGTGGCCCTTGACTTATTTTCAAGTGCCTTTTACAAGCAAGCCATCTCTAAAAGATATCAGACCCTTCCCTAGCAACCTCCTGGAGGAAAACTGAAGAGGGAGTTTGAAAGATTACAGGGAAGGGAAAAAAGGACTGCAGGGAAGAGAAGGGTATCAGAGTAGAAAGGTAGCTCCTATCCATTATGCACATTGTTCCCCCTTTGTGCCTCCCAATAGATTATGCCCTATCTCTAGGAAATGTAGCCCTTAACAAAAAAAGGTTGCTGTTCTCTTGCAGGAATTTCTCTTCTCCAGAATCATGTCAAAAGGCATTGAGATTCATCTCCTTTCCTTCTAATGTTTCCATTGTAGTTCTAATATTCTAAAGTTAGCCTTGCATTGTTTTGGGCTTCTGATTATTTCCCTTTAAAAGGCAGCAAAGAAATAATCTATTTCTCTCCCACACATAGTCACAAACATCTACTGCATATTATTGCAACATGAAACCTCTCACCTCATGCAAAGCTGCCAAATACTTATATGCCTTCCTCACAGCCTCATCCCGCTTGGCATCCTGTGGAACGAGACAAGGGGAAGAAATTAACTTCTTCAAAGTGCCCTTTCAGTACTCTACCCTCTTCTGATCCCCAGCCATTACCTTAAAAACTAGTTCATCGGTGACAGCGAAAGTCCGGTCCAGCTTCCCAGCAAGGCTATTAATCTCCTTTTGGAGCTCCTTGGTATCATGTAAGATCTTAGGAGGGAAGAGCAAGTAGCCACACATAAAACAGCAGCAAAGTTTTGCAAAAACAGATTTATTAATTGCCAATAAGAAATCTTTGAACAACACTAAAATAATAACAGCAATTATTGTAAACACTGTTAAGTGAAGAATCTTCCTAATCATTAAAGCTCACTGATACTGGCACAAGAAGAATCCAAACTTCGAGGAAGGTAGGCAACTAATTTATTCATTGCACTTAAAATTCCATTTTTGCTCTGAGAATGCATCTATGAGGAATCTTCCCTCATTTTACATAGTAGGCAGATGGCCTTGAGGGACAGGAAGAAGAGCTGTGACCACCATAACAGTCAGATAAAATACTGAGACCAGGGCAGGAATGTAACCTTAGTAAACAAACAAGACTCTAGTTTTCACAAAGATAGAGAGGGAGGTGGAAGTGCATTTAAATTTGCACAATTCTATTGCTTGTGATGGAGGAGAGTCCATTCCAGGAGTCCAGGAGTCCATTCCAGGAGGAGGAGAGTCCATTCCAGAGGAGGAAAAGGCAGTGAAGTTTAGATAGTTTGGTTGGAAGGAAGAGACTTAATTCCCTAGAAGTTCTCAGAGTATAGCTTTCATGACGCAAGTAATTTGCTTGAGTTTGGCAAGATTTTTGTCTATAGGTGAGGAGCAGGAAATGGTTAGAAGTTCAGTGTGGTTTCTCTGGGGTGGGGGGTGGGATTGGAGCCTGATATTACTATAGTTTTACAATTATAAAATAGCACAGGTCTACATGATATTGGATTCCCTGCCTGGTTTATCCTGAAATGCTGACGTTTTACTAGTCCTGTGGGCTCTTTGGGGTTGTGAGAATGTGATTAGACCCAAATCACCCAAAGAGTGGATACTTACGCCTGGCACTCTAAAAAGTTCTATACTTTTTGCCAATGGAAGTGACGGGGTACTTGTAAAATCTATAAAGAGATTTCATACATTCCTCTTGGAACCCAGTCAGGTGAAATGAAAGATACTCAGAAAACCATTTATCATATATATTGGACTCAGCCAAAGTGAAGGAGAGTCAGATCACAATGAATGTTTGCACAGAAGGAATTGGAAACCATCTGTACATAGCTGGGCATTATCCTTCCATGCATATGCCTGCTTCTTTGCCTGTTACCTCTGAGGGAGGCAGATATGGGGATGATATGCTTTATATAGTGCTGTTACTTTAGTAAACTGAGCAAATAAAAGCATACCCAATGGAAGAAGTCATAACTGTTGAAACAGCTTAATACAAATAACAGCAACACACAAAATGACAATGCTGGGGGGGGACGACCTCTGGGTGCATAGGTATGTCTTCAGTAATGCTGACATAGAAGAAAATTATTGCCAAGTCAAACCTGGCAGAGCAAGAATTTGACACTGTAGTCACGTGTATCTGTAGATTTGACATGATTAAGATTTGGGGGTGGTGCGTGTGGAGCAGATAAAGATTGCCTTTTAAAATCACCCCAGTGTTAAAATGTAGAGGGGTGGCAAGAAGTCTGAACAGATTCTGTACCTTCCCTTACTGGGTCCTTTCACTTTGTCAAATATGCTGTTCTCATGGCAGCTCGGCACTTCAGCATCTGGCTGAAGACATATGTTGAACAAAAGTCATGCTATAGGGCAAAAAATCCCAACAACATGTCTGGAATTCATCAGCACATCCTTTGAAGCTCCCAAAGCCCCCAAGAGTAAATGTTCCCAATAATATGTTTTGTTTTAAAACTGGGGTAATTTTAAAGGACAATTTTTATCCCACACTCACAACAACAACAAAAGTATACTTGGTGTCCTATTATCACCCATTGTTAAGAGCAGACTTCAGCATGGCTCTTAAATCTAAAACAATAGTGTACCCCTATAAAAGCCAGTATTTCCCTCTCTGTTGGTATAACACAATTTCCACTTGCATCCAAATGCTATTGTTCCTGACAGACTTCTATATAGCATTCCTAAAATGTTCATTAGTTTAGACAGTAAAATTTATAGCAGTGTACAGGAAGCAGGAAGTTACTAAGGACTCATTTTACCATTACATCATCCTTATCTCTAAATTGGGCTGGCCAATAGGTGACCAACTAGACAGTGAGTGACCGACCAGAAGAAGTTAGTTGTTGGCATAGTAAATGCAGAATAAAACATGCTGCAAGGTTGGCCTTTTTGGTTCACGCTTTTGATTGTTTTATGCTTAGATTACTGTAATACTCTCTTGGCAGGAATTTTTGATTCCTCTCTCGGTCTCCTGATCTTAGTCCATAACAGTACTTCTTAGACCAGCGTTTCTCAACCGTAGCAACTTTAGGATGAGTGGACTTCAATTCCCAGAATTCCCCCAGGCATCATGGGTGATGGATGTGGGATTTACAGTATAGTGCTCAAGGATCCAAGTGACAGGAAGATCACTTAGTTGTCCATATGTACTCCCTATTGTTACCAACCCTGAACATATTATAGTTAGTCCTCGACTTACAGCTATTGGTTTAGCAACTGTCTGAAGTTACAACAGCACTGAAGGAAGTGATTTACATGACCCTCCCACTTACAAGTGTCACAACATCCCCCTGGTCACATGGTCAAAATACAGGCACTTGGCAATCAGCATGTATTTACAATGGTTGCAGCATCCTGGGGTCACATGATTGTCATTTGCAACCTTCCCAGCTGGCTTCCAACAAGCAAAGTCAATGGGGGAAGCCAGATTCACTTAACAGCTGCAGTGATTTACTGAACAACATGGCAAAAAAGGTTGTAAAATCAGGCACAATTCACTTAACAACCCCTTTGCTTAGCAATGGAAATTATGGTCCCAATTCTGGTTGTAAGTCAAGAACTACTTGTGTAGTGGATTTACAGCACGCACATTTGGCACTGGAGAAAACACTTCCCGGGTACAGGCGCTCGAGGGCTTTACCTTTGTGATCTCTTCCTTCTGCTTACAGATATTTCCAACAATCTCCAGGATGCGCTGGGTATAGGCAGAGCGAGAGATATCTTTGGGAAGAGATTCCACCTCTACAAGCTGCACATGAAGAGAAAATGGGCAGAAGAGCAGAAGGATTTGTCTGTTGTTCTGAAGGAATTAAGTATTCCTCACACAGTAGAGTGTCACAATGTTTCTGAGCAGAAATTGAACCTTGGAATCTTTAAAATTTAGCTCTATTGGGCAAGCAGAGTTATCAGATATGGATAGTATTGTATCCTAGGAAATCATTGTTTTATAGTTAATAACATTTATAGGATCTACAATGCTTCTAGAGAAGGTTCTATCTAATATACCTCATACCAAATATTTTGTAATTTCTCAATTAGAAAAATTAGAGCAATCATTAGCTAATATGCCCTAATCATAAAGGACATGGAAGCAATAAACTACATGGAAGCATTCTAACTATCATCTAAACCAGAGGTTCCCAATCTGTGCGCCGCGGCTCCCTGGGGAGCCGCGGCACCATCGTAAGGGCGCCGCGCCATTTCACAAAGCC
>JAOYMU010000098.1:5615437-5625608 GCA_025802295.1 Psammodynastes pulverulentus
CCCCCCCCCCCCCCCCCCCAGCATTGTACTCCATCAGGTGTGCCTCCTAAATCATCCCCAAACAAATTTAAAGAGGGCTGTTTTTGTCTGTTTGCTCCATATTTTCTTACATTCTCTCTGTTCTGGCAGGATACATTCAGCCTGTTTTCCCCCCATCTTGTCCCTCCAGGTGTGCCACAGGGGAAGCCTGGCAAGAGATCATGCTAGCCAGCTTGCCTGGCAAGCGTTGTGACCCTGAGTCTGATTATGAACATGGGGAGGAATTCACTTGTGGTAGCAACTTTGCTATTGTCTATTTCATCAGCTTCTTCATGCTGTGTGCCTTCCTGGTGAGTTCCTGACCTAGAGCTCTTCCCATTTAGCACCTGGATTCTAGATCTATCAACCCAGCCCCTCTTCTGCAGAGCCAAGATCCATCTCATTATAACTAACAAACTAAAACATTGGTTCCCACCATGTGTGTCGGTTTTGATGCACCGGTTGGGCTGCCTGAAAATAGACCTAACTCAGAGAACATATGTGTCATCTTTGAAGTTGTTTCTGCAATTGGAAGCAAATGAACAGCTGGGAGCCAGAGTGGGTGCTGCTTAGCTATCTCCATTCCTGCAGTTTGTCTCTTTAAAATTGCTCTCCCCACTCTGGCTGCTGTTTCATCTCTGTCGCACAGAGAGGATCCTGTAATGTGCTTCTCCTGTTTCTCTGCTTAGTCAATAACAGCAGGAGCAGCAGCACTGTTTCAGCCTCCGATGAGGCTCTTGCATCGTTACTGAAGCTCAGACCAATGATCTGTGTGTGGCTTATCCCATTTCCTTTCCCCACTGGGCCAGGCTTAATTGCTAAAATGAGGAGGACTGATGCTCTTGAACACTCCCTGACAAAAAGACCTATCCCAAATTTGGGGCATACTGTCCTTGTTGAAAAGAAAGCGCATTGAGGGCAAGCAGCGTTCTCTAACTAAATGTGTTTCGGTCAAATGTAGTACGGTGGAATATAGTTCCCCTCATCCCCAGCCAAACAGAAGCCAAATTACAGTCCAGAATACTGAGAGACATCCTACCAATGACAGCTATTCCAAGGCACACTTTCTGTTGTGTTATTGAATATGTTTGAAGCCTAAATCAAAGCAATGACCCTTAGAAAGAGTTGCTGACTCTCACTAAGGCCCTCTGGCATCCATTCCTTTTCTTCAACTTGACTACAGTTTTATGAGCCCAACAGGACTTATGTCTAAATAACCTTCACAGGATCATTTTTGCTCTCACTCATTTTGTCTATTAGATCATTAACCTCTTTGTTGCTGTCATCATGGACAATTTTGACTATCTCACTCGGGACTGGTCCATTCTGGGTCCCCACCACCTGGATGAGTTCAAGAGGATCTGGTCAGAATATGATCCAGCTGCCAAGTAAGACACTTAATTCCATTAATTGAAATAGTTTCAGTAAATGCTTTTGGAAATAGTAGCAGTATCTTCCAGAATTTTCCATCGCAGACAATAAGGAGAAATCTTTAACCTCTCTTAAGTCGCACAATTTCTAGTGTTCTACTGTTACCAGAGACAATAGAAGAATATTACTTTCTTTCGATAGCTTTGATGCATACCACAAAAGGCATTGTAGATTATATACTGAGTTAATATTTTGAAAGTGAAATATAAGTGGTCATCCTGCCTGAGGAAGTTGTACTGTATCATTTCTGTATCACAATTTTACTATTTGAGGGTCTTTTCTCAGTGCTGAGTTGGACAACTCTCCATCCATCTGGAATTGGCACAGGCCTGTAATTCTGACATTGGGTATCCCAGTTGCTGACCCTCTCCTGCCTCAGTCAGTTGATTTCTCACCAGGATGCTGAGTGAAAAAGCCTAACAGATTTTACACACCTTCAGGATTGCCTTTGGATGGTTTCTAACTAAGGAGAGAAATGTCATTTAACAGCTGAGGATGATTAAGTCAGTTTCCCTCATGGATTTCATACAAAATAATAGCAACATCATTGGGACAAGGCAAAGTGTGTTTTCCTAGTAGTGACATTGTCCATTTCCTATATCTTTCTGATGTAAAATGTTCTTTGAAATGTGTTTCGTATGATTATCATTTTCTATGTTGCTGTTTGATAAACATTTGAATTAATGGGCCTCTGATTTAAATCTATACTTTTAAATTCTGTTCCTTTATAGTGCTGGGCTATTCGTGTGCTTAATAAATGTGAAAATGCAATTTATCTTCATGCAGATTAATTTAGAGTACCTGCAGCCTATAATGATAGATGACAGGTGTGTTTCACATTTTCCCATTCACCATGGGAACTGGAGGTGATGAGAATAGTCCATCAAAAAAACTAAAGGAGATCAGGTAGAGGAAGGCTTAATTAAAGAAAGGTTGCTCTTCCAGAGGTTACATCAAGCATCTGGATGTGGTGACTCTCTTGCGCCGGATACAGCCACCTTTGGGTTTTGGGAAGCTCTGTCCCCACCGAGTGGCCTGCAAAGTAAGTGAACAAAATGAGATTCATCTGGACCATTGTGACCACTAACAGGGAGGAGATTACAAGGATTCTTGATTTAATTTGCCTGTCTTTTAGAGGTTGGTGGCCATGAACATGCCACTGAACTCAGATGGAACTGTCACTTTCAATGCCACCCTCTTTGCTCTGGTGCGTACATCACTAAAGATCAAGACAGAAGGTAAAGCACTAATTGAATGCAGGGAAGTATTTTATATGTGAAGATAGTTCCTGTTTTCAGGCTTCTAATTAAGCTTCCACAAACCTTTCTTCTGTTCTCAACAGCTCCTCCTATGTCCTACTCTAATCCCACATGATTAGCAGAAAGACTTCTCCCTTCTCTCCACTTTTTTCTCTTGCTTTTGTTTTGCTGGAGTGGTGAAAAAGAAATTAGATGAATATGAGATACTGTAAAATAATACAACAGTCTTAGAATCTAAGACTGTCCTAATATACTATTCTCAACAGCCAGCCTTCCTGTTTTACTAAAACAGACAATAATGACAGTGATGCTTTCCCCTGGCTTTAGGCCTGCCATTTAAATTGGTTTTCTCTAGATGTGTTGGACTACAACGGGAATAAGGCTGGGATTGCTGTAATTCACATACATAAACCAAAAGTATTTTCTTCCCCATTTTCTTTTCTTCCCTAATTCGTTTTACCTCCATCTGACTGTATTCCCACTATTCGTTTTTCTTAGTTCCAAAGGCTACTTGGGGTAGTTTTAGATAGCTTAGTAGAGGAATCAGGAATAAAATCTCATTCTCCTTTGCTCTTATAGGAGACCTGGACGTAGCCAATCGGGAGCTCCGTTCTGTCATCAAAAAGATCTGGAAACGGACTAAACCCAAATTACTGGATGAGGTGTTACCCATTGCAGAAGGTTAGTGTTCCTTTGTCCTTTCTGTTAAATCACTCTCTTCTCAAGTCTCCAGCAAGTCAAGAGAGGAGGGAAGATTAAACTTTACGTTAGCTTAATGGGCCCCTTAAATATTCACAGAAGTTGAACAGCTGTTAGGCCTTGTTTGGTGCTGCACCAGTTAAGATTCTGCAGGTGTAACAAAAATAAAATTTTTGCCAATAACTGTTCTCGATGCAAAACGAAGTCAGCCTTGAAAACAACAAAATGCATTCAGCACTACAAGAACGGTGGTGCTATTCTCTTCTAGTTTTTTTTTTTAAGCCAAATGTTTCTGTAATGTCACCTCAAGGTTTTTAGGGGAACGTGAATGCTTTGAACTTAGCCACAGGTTCCTAAATGCTTGCATCTTCTACTGGCAGGGGAGGAGATAACTGTCGGAAAATTTTATGCCACATTCCTGATCCAAGATTATTTCCGTAAATTCCGTAAGCGGAAAGAAAGGGGACTGCTTGGACCAGATGGGTCCCCAAGCAACTCCTCCGCCTTGCAGGTAACTCTACCACTTTTAAGACGAATCCCTTAAATCAGGGGTCTCCAACCGTGGCAACTTTAAGACTTGTGAAATTCTGGGGAGGTGAAGTCCACAAGTCCACAAGGTTGGAGACCCCTGCCTCAAATGGTCAGATGAAGAGGCCCTGAAACACAGATAGCTGATCCTTTTGTTTTGGGAACTCTCCCCATTAAGGCTGGACTGAGCTGCTTACAGGATCTAGGGCCTGAGATCCGCAGAGCAATGTCCTGTGACCTGGAAGGAAAAGAAGAGGAAGAGGAGGAGGAGGAAGAAGAAGTGGAGGAGAAAATCATTGAGGAAGAGACAGCCATTTACAAGGTAAAGCCTTTGTTCCAGTTGGATTTAAGGAAGCAAATTTGTAGTTGTGAAAAAGGTTACATGGTTGAAAGCACTTTATTGATTTTTCTTCAAAGAAAAGAAAAAAAATAGATTAGGAAGAATGCTGGGTTGGAACACTTTCTGACACATTAGGTTTTTTAAAATTTATTTACAGGAGATATTTTTGCATGGAGGAACTTTCACTCATGTGAACCCAGTCATGTGAGTTCTGTTCCCTCTGAAGTGAGAACACATTTTTTGCCAGTTTAGTAAGAATGAGGTCTCCATTGTGTGGATTGCTATTATCTGTTAACCTAGAACAAGACTACTGTTGATTGGAACTTTCTTTGGAGTATAGTTGGCTTCATATGCATAGTAAAACCTACGGTATGTTTTGCTACTTTGGACATAGTCGCTGAAGGTGCTGGGAAATCATGAGTTTTCATGTCTTAAGGGAGAACTGAGTTTTAGTTCTCCCTTAAGACATGAAAATTGGCTGGGTGATCTCTCTCAACTCAATCCATCTCAAAGTTTACTATTGTAAAAAAATAATATTTCTACAAAAAGAAGGCAGGATATAAATCTAGTAAATAATAAAATGTTCCGTTTGGGAAAGAATTTTGTTGGAACGGGGGTTAAAAAATGCTTAATTTTCTTTTCTGGTTGGGGTAGTCCAGCTTTTTCTTTAACCATTACAGCTTGTTTTAGCACAGCTTCCCCTGGTGCACCTCTAATGTGTGGATTACAAGTTCTGATAAACTAAGAATTATAGCCACGTGTACCTCAAAACCCACTCTAGAGCATGGGTTCTGTAATCCCTGGAAGGTTAACAAAGAGCTTAACTCCAAGCACTAGTTGCTCATTGATTTTCCTTTGGCTGTGATTTGGTTCGATATTGTTATCTAAGTTAAGACAGGGTTTCAACATGGAATTAACATGAATAGATTTTAAAAGATGAATGATTTTGAAAGTCAAATCCTAGTGCCCCTCAAGCTACCAGTAATTGCAAATGAGATAATTCAGCTAGCCAATTCTGTTTTTCCACACCTACTCTTCTGTGCTGAAATTGGAAAAGGTTGCTACTAAGTTTCTAGGAGAGCAGATGCATGTACAATATGGTGTTATGAACTGCAGAAGAGAAGAGAATTTGAGATATTTGGAGAAAGGGAATAATTCTGTCTGCAGATTTATAATGTGTTTCTAGCTTGACAGGGCTAGAAAGTCAGAGACTACTGTTCTTATTTTGCATGAAGCCCCTAAAAGAATTTGGAGAGCATTTTTTGCAGAAATTCCTCTGAGGATTTCTTGCCTAGTTCCCCTCCCACACAAACCAGGAGCCAATTTCTATCATGTGGCACATTAATGGCTGATTTCTAAAAAAGAAATATGGCTCAAATTGCTCCCTTAAGTCTAAAAGCCCTCTTTTCCTAGCAGGTTTGGCGCTAAAGAATATACAGCAATTAATTTTCTCTAAGTGAGCAAAGTTTGCATTTATTTCAGATTATTCCAAGGGTGTCTGCAAGGAGGGGTTTAAAAAAGTCAAAATGATGGCCACAACCATGCATGTAAAAAGCGTGAGATTGTATGATTGTGGCTGCCATCTATACTTTTTTGAACCCCTCCCTGTGGACACCCATTATTCATTCTCTTTTTCATGATCACATTGTTTCACATTCAGTTTATGAGCTTGGGCATTACAATTTTTTCTCCAACTTCAAACCCTAGAATACTGGATTATCATTGACTTGTGGAATTGGAAGCCACTACAAGGATTTTTAGGGGATGCGGTGGCTCAATGGCTAAGACACTGAGCTTGTTGATCAAAAGTTCAGCAATTCAGCGGTTCGAATCCCTAGTGCCACGTAACGGGGTGAACTCCCATTACTTGTCCCAGCTTCTGCCAACCTAGCAGTTCGAAAGCACGTAAAAAATGCAAGTAGAAAAATAGGGACCACCTTTGGTGGGAAGGTAACAGCGTTCCATGCGCCTTTGGGGTTTAGTCCTGCCGGCCACATGACCACGGAGACGTCTTCAGACAGCGCTGGCTCTTCTGCTTTGAAACGGAGATAAGCACCACCCCCTAGAGTTGGGAACGAATAGCACATATGTGCGAGGGGAACCTTTACCTTTACCTTTTAGCCTTCTATCCTTCCAAGGTTGGTAAAATGAGAAGCCAGATTGTTGGAACCAATATGCTGGTATTTATAAACCACTCACTAAAGCACTATGGAGCGGTATATGCAGTAAGTCTGCTATTGCTATTATTATTGCAATATTTACATCCTATCATATCTAAATATCTTTGGATGTTATGAACAGATCTGTTGTGATGGGTCTCTTGTAATACTATTGTTAGATTGAGAAGCTGATCTCATATGATGATCTAGTCCTATGCATTACTGAAGCATTTCTCAACTTTGACAACTTTCAGAGATATGGACTTCAATTCCCAGCATTTCCAGCCAGCTGAGGAATTCTGGGAGTTGAGGTCCACACCTCAGAAAGTTGCCAAGATTGAGAAATAATGAGTTACTGTCATATTTTTGGAACACTATTTTCAAGAGAGAGTAAGAGAGACAGAGATGGATTTAATGGAGAAATTTTCCTTATGTTAAAGAGGTTGAATTATGTTCTAAAAATCTGGAATTCTACTGCTTTTGAGGAACTTTGATTATACCGAGCATGGAAAATTGCTAAGTGTATTATTTTGGGAAATTGGAAAAGAATTATTATTCCATATATTAGGGACAGGACTCAAGAAATGTCCCATTTATTTATCCATTTTTGAAAAGGCAGACTTTCCAACTAATAAAAAAATGATGCAATATGTTCCCCTTTGGCACAGATTTCATACTGTGTAATAACAATAGCATTTTTAAAAAAAAAATTGGCATCTTTACACAGTTTGATACTTGAATATGCCTAGATTGTTCGTACTGTACGTTATTTCCGTTTTGCTTGTTATTGTTAATTAATTATGCTGTTTTAGTTTTTTAATTGTTTATAGTCTGTAGTGTATGTTTTGAGACAAAGGAATAAACACATAAATAATAAGATGGTTTGTTATTGTCCATATTTGGAATTATAGGAGGTTAGGAATAACATGCCAACTAGTCTAAATATTTGATAGAAAATTGATCATTGACGCAACCTAAAAGTGGAACATCAGAGCTCAGGGCATATATAATACCTTTTTTCAGTTTCCCTAGCTTCTTATTACATTTAATAAGCTTTCTGCCTCTCCAGGAGACAAGTGAGCTTCACCTGGCTAAAAGATAAATGAGAACTAATGGATTTTATGTTTCAGAAACTGGTACAAGGGGCAGGTGAATCATTTTTGGTGCTCCTGGACCCTAGGTACAACTTGATAGCAATGAGATCCTATATCCCAAAATGTACTCCGTCTACAAATTCCTCTCTAGAGCCAGAGTCTCCAGACTTGGCAACTTTAAGACTTGTGGACTTCAACTCCCAGAATTCCTCAACCAGTTGGGGAATTCTGGAAATTGAAGTCCACAAGTCTTAAAGTTGCCAAGTTTGGAGACACCGCCCCCCTGCTCTAGAGGAGTGATATTTGAGCTGCCAAAGTCATGGCTGAAACATCTGACCTAACGCTTGGTCTCTCTCCTTTCCCGTTGTTTGATGCTCAATCTCTTCCCTGATTAAGGATTCCAGGGAACTTGAAAAGTAGCACAGCCGTTTGGCTAGTCCAGACAGAAAGGTGTGTTTTGCCAAAGGAGAATAAAACAAGACAGAAATTAAAGGCAACATCTTTGAAATCCTATTAAGGTGACCTTGCGTGACTGTTGGGATTGGGAGCATGTTGAACCCGACAGATTTTTTTTTTACCAAACCAGCAAAAAAGCCATCTAAAAATCACATCCCACAAGTAAGATAATCCTTTGGAGTCCTGGAGATCAAAGTCTAACTTGCAGGAATGCCGCTGTTGTTGTGGGCAAAACCAAACGGAAGACGTTGTGTGGGCTGGTGCCTTGGGCAAAATAGTTTACTTGGAAATAAGCTATTTTTTTTCTCAAGTAGCTTGGTTCTGGTAATTGAAAATGGCTGTGCTTGCTTGAAGGTCAGGAGCTTCCTGTCTTTAAATATCTTCCGGTGTGTGGTATGGGTAACTTTTAGAACTCTATCTGTAGTATATTGTGTTCTCTCTTCAAAGCATCCTAATTTAGTTGGGAATTCTTACTTTTTATCTGGGTTCCTCAATGCCTTTTTGCTTTACTCCTCCATCTTGGCTGCCCTGTTGCATTTGAGCTTCATTTAGATTTCCTATTTGCTTGCCAACTTTTAGTGCCTTAATATAGTTTTTGTGTGTGTATGTGTAAAATGTCCCCTATTCTCCTAAAAGTGATAAAGATGGACTGTGCAGAAGACCAACAGCAACTTGCAGTAAACAATTTGTTGTTGTTGTTAGTTGTGAAGTCGTGTCCGACCCATTGCAACCCCATGGACAACGTTCCTCCAGGCCTTCCTGTCCTCTATCATCTTCTGGAGTCCGTTTAAGCTCATGCCGACTGCTTCAGTGACTCCATCCAGCCACCTCATTCTCTGTCGTCCCCTTCTTCTTCTTTTGCCCTCAATCCTTCCCAGCATTAGGCTCTTCTCCAGGGAGTCCTTCCTTCTCATGAGGTGGCCAAAGTTTTTGAGTTTCATCTTCAGTATCTGGCCTTCTAAAGAGCAGTCAGGGTTGATCTCCTCTAGAACTGACCAGTTGGATCGCGTTGCAGTCCAAGGGACTCGCAGGAGTCTTCTCCAGCACCAGAGTTCAAAGGCCTCCATTCTTTGGTGCTCAGCCTTCCTTATGATCCAACTTTCACAGCCATACATTGCAACTGGGAAAACCATAGCCTTGACTAGAGTAGAGACATACATAATTCCCGCAACTGTTCATCATACAATTTGCTTCCAGACCCTTTATCATCTTTGTTGCTCTTCTCTGCACATTTGCTAGGGTCTCAGCACTTTTTGTGGGTGTCATGTTGACCAGAATCGTATGCAGTATTCCAGGTGTCACCCCCCTAGTGTGGCATGAAGTGGTATTATCACTTCTCATGATCTTCCATTTCTCTGAGGTTAAGCTGAGCAACTTTAAGGGTGGCTCCACAAGAGGAAAGGAAAAAATAAATAAGAAAAACTGCTGGAGTGAGCGAAACTTTGATTGCCTTCTTTGGAGCATGTAAACCTTAAAACCTTGCTGGAGTCAGGAGTAGTTTATGAAGGGAGGTTTTGATGAAAGCTATATTTTGAAATGTCAAGTTTCTAACCACGTTTTGGAATGTATGTATTCTTTTGAGCCAGCAACAGTAATCAACCCCCATTGGAAGTTCAACAACATCACACACGTTAAATCCCAAGAAAATAGCAATGTTCCACATTGTGAAGATGTCCTTCAAGCTAGCTTCCCCCCCTCCTCTGTCCCCCACCTTTAAGATGAGGCTGGAGCAAGGCTGCCCTCCTGGGTTTTTTTTGTTTAGTGTGGCCTGTGAGCCACATTTCATTCAAAACTATGTACACAGGTCAGGATTAGCGATCCTTTGCTAATCCCAAAGTCCATTTTCAGCTAAACTCTGCCTTCTGTCCAATTTCCCCTTTGCTTTGTGAACTGCTTAGCGGCTGCAGATTCACTTTCACGCTGCTGTTATTACAGCCCCAGAAATTGTGTGGTTTGGATTTAGACAAATTCTTGGGCCAAGATCGGAGGACATGTTGGCAAGCAACTGCTTGAGGATCACATCTCTGCAAAAGTGACTACGATCAAGCTTGGGGCGAGAAGAAGAAGATTATAATTTAATTTCTGCTCCTTTTCTACTAGTTGATTCTGGAATAGCAATAGCAATAGCACTTAGATTTATATACCGCTTTATAGTGCTTTTTACAGCCCTCTCTAAGCGGTTTACAG
>JAOYMU010000098.1:5642081-5652400 GCA_025802295.1 Psammodynastes pulverulentus
GAGGGAGGGAGGGAGGTTGTCAGTATGGCTGCGGAATAACCCCAAGCCAGAGAAAGGAGGAGGGAGAAGGAGAGCGAGGAAGGGGGGGCATGAGATGAGATTTTATTTGGTCATATTTTGAAGGATGTCAGTAGGTAAAATGGGTTGGTTGAAGAGAGGTAGTTATAGATACTAGACTAGAGGAAATGGAGAGCAGGCAAAATAAGATTTGTCGCTTAGGGGCAGATTCTAATCATTCCTGTTCCCTAGAGCAACTGCAGCAAGATGCACCAGGCGGAGGGGACGATTTGCAAAAGGAAGTGATTTCCCCCTTGGGAATGAAGGTGGCTTCTAATGTTCTGCCCTGATGGAGGAGGTTCAGTGAAGCACAGGGCTGTGAGATTCATATTTCAATGCAGTGCAAATATTTTTTGAGGGAGCCCCGAGGACTGGCATGACTTTGTATTTCCCCTCCTTTTTGGATGAAGTGTCACTGGGGACCTGAAGTATCTTGAGGGCAGATTTCTTTTTAAACAGATCAGAAAGATGGAAGGGAGACATGTAGATTTCCTTACATGGGATTTTGAGCTGTTCTTTGCATAAGAAGAAGCATTAAGAGAACAGCCGGATGTCGTGTTAAAGTGTTGTCCACCAGACAGTGGAAAAACATCCCTATAGTTGGCTATCCCAATGGCCAAGTCCTGTTTGGTCTCGCTCAAAAGGCTGGTGAATGTCCTTACAGCTTTCATGCAGGACAAGATAAGGAAAGTGATTGATGGATTCTCCTGCTTACATTTCCCCTCTCACTGGGACCACCTGCCAGCGGAAATCCCAGCCACTAATTGTTCTCAGCATAACTGAATTAGTGTAGATGGGGTCCTTTGAATGGCGGGTTTAGTCAGCTGCCTGTATTAGGTCAGGAACAGGTACCTGTCAGCCAGGCTATTTCAAAAGAGCATTAGACCTGTACATATGAAGAGCCTGCCTAAGACTGATAAGAACCTCAGAAAGTCCTGGCCAAGAATTAGGCAAGCAGATGCCTCTGCAGCAGCGACATCTCTGGTGTCTCCTACAGCCCAAACTGATATGAGCGCACTGAGCAGCATTCAGTGATTGGGGGTGGGGGTGCTCGCAGCAGTCCAAAGTGGCTAGGAACTGGGCACATCCCAATTCCTGACCACATCACTAGCTTCCTATTGATCAAATGTGCTAGGTTGTGTCCTTGGCAAAAATTATAGTTGGACAAGAGGGAAAACACAATGTTAAATTTTAATTGAGCTGCCTCCGCTGTGAGCTGGAAACGAGACAACAACAGTGGCATGGGAAAGGCTAAGAGGGTATGTGTGTCTCCTAATTAGGGGAATAGGAGGAAGAGCCCTAACTAAGGCCCTTGAGGGGAGATATCCCCTTATCTTGGGGATATTCCAGAGAAGATTTATGGCATTACATTACTTCCTGCTCAGTTGTAAGATGGTTACTCAAAAGGAAGTCCCCTTGGGTAATAAGGAAGCTTAGGACTGCAGACTCTGTCAATCCTTGTTTCTTCCCTTGGAACTTAACAAGAAGAAAGAGGGGAAATGATTAAAAATATGAGAGGGCTTCTGGTGATGATGTTTCTGTTGGCTTTTAACTCTGTCTGTCTTTTTCAGTTGAACGTAATGATTGTATATTTTATATATTTTAGATGTGGAGCTGTCCATTTCTTCTAGAACAGATCAAATTATAATTGCAAATCAATCAACTTTCTCAGAGTGGGGAATGTTGTTGCTGCTACCAACGCTTTTGAACATCCTGGCTTTTTCACTGCCGATAAATGAATTATCTCGAGGCATGTTTTCATGCAAGGCAGGAGATGCTGGGAAACAGAATTAGTCCAAGCTGCTTGTGAACAAGATAAGAGGTTTTGCTCTATTGCCTGCAGGACAGTTCAGCTACTGGATGGTGTGCGTAGGCAGTGGTATCACATTGCCTGTGTGAGACTATACAAGTCAGAGATAGGTGTGTCATAAGAAAACAGGGCTTTCAGTTGTACATCAGTGTAAGATGGACAAATGTGGGACAAAAAGGTTGTGGGATCCTCTAGAATGGTGGGAAACCATGGAATGGTTTGGAGTATAGGCAGATGCACCTACTCACAGATGTGTATGAAGAAAAGATCTGTGTCACTCGATGTGTCTTGGGCCGTCCTATGTCTGTCTCAGAGTGCACCAGAGGATATAATGACTATCGTGCCAGTCTGTAGTCGTAAGGCATATTTTTGGCATATATCATGAAACCAAGCACACCATGGGGATAATAATATCTATTGTGTTGACTTTACTGAGCTAATCTATATGATTAGCTTATATGAAGCAGTTTTGATTCTTGAAAATGCTACATAATATTTATATATAGATGGGAAATTTCAGCATTCATGTGCACCACACAGGAGAGATGTATGAGCCTTTTAAGGTCTCTGATACATTTTTCCTTTGCTGAGTTTGCTGCCTGTAGTACAGGAACAGATCTATCTAAGAGAAAAGCCACGTTAGATGCATCGTTTTTGACTTCTTTCTAGGACAGTCTCTTTCGCCTTCCAGAACAGTGGTGGAAGTCTCAAACAGCCTTCCCTAACCTGATGCAATCCCAAACCTACCTGATGCTGAGAATAAGTTAGCCCTCACTTCCCTGGGAAGGTGCTTTGTGAGGAAGAGGGGCCATCATAATCACAATGTGTCTCCTGGTTTGGCATTTAGGGATCATGACAGGCCTTCATTACTGAATATGCTTCTTTCCATTATCCCCATTAAGATACCCTGGCCTAGCAAATTTGGGGGGGGGATTTTTAAACTAGTTATCTTTCTTGTCAACAGTGTTGAACAATTTTTCTTTCTCTTCACTGCTCCTCCTGCTATGATTTTATCAGCTCATTATGATTTATAATTGCTTTTTAAAAAACCACACACATTTGAGCCAACACCTTTTTTAAGAGCAAAAGAACAGCCTAGAAAAATGTCATTTAACTTACTCTATTTCAATCACATTATATAGGAGTGCGGTATGATTCCCAAGTATTGGTTACAAGGGAAACTAAAGTAAATCCAATTAGACCTTTCTTCCACTTGGCATCCTCTGGATGTGTTGGGGTTGGAATTGCCAGAATGCTCATGATTCGTGGAATTTCCCTCCAACATATCCAGATGATGTCAGGCTGGGGAAGCCTGACCTAGCTGGACACTTTCGAAAGACACTCGGGGGCATTTCCCTGTGTGATTCCAAGATTATTCTCTTTTGTCGTAGTACTTAGGGGGAAAAAACCAAACTAAATAAATGATTCTAAGAAGTGTGGCAGAGAGCTTCCAGCTACAGCTTCTGTCCCTTTAGCTTGTTTGCTTTGCTTGAGCGTGTTTGGTGGATCCCAACTGATCTAAGCAGTGAAGGGAGGGGGGGGGATGGAAACTTTTTATTTTCTGAACGGGACAAAAGGAGACAGGACAAGGGGGGGAGTGGAGCTTCATGGCCATACCTATCCTTGGTACTCATTAGATTCCAGATTCACCTTCGGCTTATCCAGCTGAAAGATGTCAAAGGTCTGTGACTTTGGACCAGCACGGGTTTCTGCTTAAGGCAGCATCTTAGATGCATATATTTCATAGGTTTCTAAATCAATTTTCCTTTCTCTTTCCACAGCTTGTGGCAGTTGGGCAGTTCCGGATCCTCAAGGAGCCCCTGGGTTTTGTAAAGTTGCTAGAATGGGTGAGTCCACCATAGCAGCACCCCTACAAGTCAAGAGGAGTCTGTCTAACTCCTGTCTTCATTCTGCTCAGAATTAAGACAGATGCTCCAGAGATGACAGTGTTTGCTTGATCCTTCTCCCAAAATTGCATCCACCTCTTAAAAATGGAGAAGGTTTGCTTTCTTTGGCATCTGGTCAGTTATAGTCTGCTCCTGAGCCCTGGCTGGCCTCCAGCTGCATATGAAGTCAGGACTAGGGCTGAGAGATAAGCTCCTGGGTGCTATTCCAAGCAGGATTCTACTGCTTAAATGTGATGGTCTCACATGTGGATGAAGTGTCTCACTCCCCACTGTGCTATCTCCAGAATTACTGGGGTTGCCAACCATTGCTAGTCTAGACCTTACAAGAATGGGTTGGAACACAGCCTGTTTGCTGAAGCATTGAACCAGGTCAGGCAGACTGTTCTTCCAATCATCTGGAAATTCTCCCCGTCACAACCCTGTGACCATAGCAACCTAGCAGGATGGAAGGCAGGGAAACAGAAAGTGCTATGGTGATACTGTAGGGCTGGGATTTGCTAGTGATGATGCCAGCATCAGAAGAGATGGTGCGAAAGAGAGACTCCCTACCTCAGGTAGAAAACTGGTCAAGAAGGGTGCTCTGCCAGGAACAGAATGGAAGTCCAAGCAACGTCCAACCTGAGAGGCAGAATGCTCTCTCTTGCTGTCTCTTCTGTCATTTGTCTACCTAATTTAAATGTATCCCAACGAATAGGTAATTGGGAAAGATAGTGAGATAAAATAGATGCATGGAGAGTTTCTCACCCAAGGCTCATGGAAAGAAATATCACACAGCAGTTAAGAACTTGCTGTCCTTGAGTTCTTGCTGAAGTAAGTGTTTTTGTAGATGATGATACAGTATTAAAATGTGCTTGCTGTGCAGGTGCCATCGTGTCACCTGTTACAGAAACTAGGGGAAATGCTTGAAAATGCTTGGCTGCTGACTAAATGGTTGAATCTGCAACTTTCCTATCCTGTCTAACCATTGCTTCCCACATAAACACGCATACACAATTAAGCCAGACTGAAACTGGTTACTCCTTGGAAAAGAGACTATTAAGAAATCTTTAAAAAGGGCAATGCAAATCACTTCCATTTTGCTGCCAAGAAAACTGGACAGTGTGTATATGGTTATGCAAGACATCAGGAGTTGAATACAACTTGAGGAAGCTTTTCCAATTGTTCCCCACTCTATTATATCACTTTAGACATCATTACAAATCCACAGTTGCCGGAATGAATGCATATTAAGCAATAATCATAAAAGCCAGAGTTGTATAGCAGTTATTGGATTGGAGACACTTGGGTCCACTCTTACTTCAGGCAAAGAACCTCCTTGATTGACTTCAGGTCACTTTCTCTCCACTCAACCTCACGGAGCTGTTGTTAGGAGGAGAAACGGGAGAAGATCATGTTGCATACACCACCATGCGGAAAAGTAGGATATAACTATAACAAATAAATGTCAACATGGCATAAACCTGAGAGTCAGCTGGAGTTGGAAAAAGTAGTGCTCTACATTAGAAGTTGAAGTAATGATTCTAGACCATTGAAACAGAATATAGAGAATAATATTCAAACATATAGGCAAACAAGCCAATCGTTTCAAACATTTTTGGGGCCATAATGATAGGAGCGCCCTTTTCTTTCCCCTTTCATTCAATTCTGTTGTAAGAAACAGCAAGTATTTTATACCACACACAATGAAATCTAAAATAAAAACAGACTTCAGAAAAATCAGGAGCAGTCAGGGCACTTGAGATGGAAAATTCAGATGCTTCCCCTAATTAACTGAGAGCACACTCCATAGGGAATCTGCCTGCTTTATTGCAATGTTGGTAACTATATTAGAACACAGTAAGAACTGGAATGTGTGCAGGAACATTGGTTGGTGCCCAGAATAAGTATCTTCTCTATATCTCTGTGCCTCTGAAACCTGGTAAACAGGGTTTAGGCCTCATTAGTATTCAAATTAGAGATTTCGAGGAATGCCCAGGGCGGCAGGCTAGAGTGGAAAATTAAAACACTCTGTAAGCGGCACCAATTCACTTCTGTATTGCTGCCTCCAGAATGTGTCCATGAAGTCACAATAAGCCAAACTGCTTTGGAAAAGAACGTATCTTTTTATGTTATGCTGCTGTATGGTATCATCACAAGTTATTGTATCAAGATACCAGTGAAAACTAACACTGAGCCAGTAGGAATTACATTTCCAGTGCAATGGTGGATCTACTCAAAAGTAAGTCCAGCTGAAATTTAGAAGAATTATAGCCCTTACCTGAAATATTAAAGACAGTCCAGTTATTATTTTTATAAACTATAGGTTAACCGCTAAGAATGTAGGGTAAACTTAAAGTCATTCAATAGTCAGTTAAACAACACACACACACACACACACACACACACACACACACACACACAACAATATCCAGTTTAAAAAAAATGGAGGATTGAAGAGAAAGGAAGGAGAAAAAAGAATGCTCCATAGATAGATAAAGGAGCAGGAGGGGGGGGGTCAAAATGAGGAGCTTTAGAACCTCCCCTCCATCACACATGGGCTCTAATATCTCAGATAACCATTGGATGGCAGTCAAGAGTTAAACTTCTTATGCTCTCATTACTGTCATCTAATGACTTGAGCAGATCTTTGCGGCTCAGATGCGGGTGGTTTACTTGTCCCCTTTCTCCCCCCACCCAAACCCCAATAGCTAAGCACATTAAAATAGCTTTCTCCTTCCTGCTTTCCCAATAGGTTAGGCTACAGTTCTCAACATGCCTGGCTATTATGGGCCTCGTGCAGTGGTGGGATTCAATTTTTTTTACTGCCAGTTCTGTGGGCGTGGCTTGATGGGCATGGCAGGGGAAGGATAGTGTAAAATCTCCATTCCCACGGGTTCTCTGAACTGCTCAAAATTTCCACTACCGGTTCTCCAGAACTGGTTAGAACCTGCTGAATACCACCTCTGGCCTCGTGTTACAATATAGCTGGAGAGCTTCAGGCTCATGAAAATTGCTTTGTACAATTATTTTGGTATTAAACTTAACCTAATTATTTCAATTCCTGTATAAGAACATACCCATTATGAACATTTTCTTTTGGTATCATCAATAACTCACACGCACAAAAAGAAAATTTATGAACAGAATTTTGAACAGGGAAGCCATTGTTGGGATGGGACACAACTGCAAATACAACTGCAAAACTTCAACCACAAACCCTTGTGGTTGAAGTCATCCTGGATTTTGGAAGTTGAAAAATATGATTCCATATGACTTTGGCAGTTTGGGATATCTTTTCCTGGGAAATTCTGGAGGTCAGTTATTCCCTACTGGGTAGAGTAGAGGTGGGGAGTGATGGCCTTTTTACGATTTGGCTGGCTCAAGAATTCTGGGAGTCCACAAGTCATAAAGGGGCCATTGTTCCCCACTCCTGGAGTAAGGGCAAAGATTCCAGCCTTTGGGGCCAATGAGCATGTTTGGATATGCAGGTATTTTCGGAACAATGGTCACCATGGGAGGTATGGCCAGACCCAAACACTTCTATCTACTAAAAATCAAACGAAGAACTTGCCTGCAGCCCTACTCAACACCCCATTTTCTAAGAATGCCTCTGTCATTGCAAATACGATTTATGCTTAAGGCATGCTTTGCTCTGCAACATACAGGCTTCCTATTTTGAAAAATAGATAATGGCTTTTTAAAAAAATGTTCAGTGTAATAGTTTGTTGGGTTCAAAAAAATATGTTGTGCAGATTGTTGCCTCCTGGACATCTTACAGAACGTATAGTAAATAGACACAGGGATGGATCGGGACTACACCCTTCTTCCAGCATAGCCTACAGGAAACCAAGACCTCAAAGCCGGTTTTCTCTGGTTGTCCTTTCTTAGATGCATATCCTGGCCTCAGAGGCTTTAAATAAATCCTAAATCCCTTTATCTGTCAGGTTCACCAGCACTTCTTAATCCACGTTTTTATTATGTATTTTGCAAAGACTAGTCTGGAAGTACATTTGCACTGTGATTTGTGAAGTGCTCCGAAGTCCTGCCTTTGGAGACCCCAACAGATTTCCCCCTGGGTCTCCAGAGCTTTCCACGGAGAAGGGGATCGGATTTGTTCTCAGACCACAAAGGGTCTATTTTGTTTCCTTAAAGATGCATTACTTCACTATTTTGCAGGGGTGCACCCCACATTTTTCTAGGTCAAGCTTTCCATGGCACTTACAAAGTCAGGAGTTGTGTATCTTGACTGTGACAAGCAAGCTGTTTTTCCTAGCCAGCCTCACAGTTGTCTGCAGTGGGATGTGTTGGAGAAAAAGGTTGACATAATACTTTCAAACGACACAATCCCCAAACTTGAATTGCCTGCTTAGTTGAAACCATCCCTGGTTTAGTAAATTTGAATTACCTTGATACACGTACTTCACAGCAAGCCACGCAAATAGCTTAGAATCTCAGGGGTCCACACATGCACACACAAAAAGATGAGCTCTGCATTATCTTGAACCAGTTTTTCACCATTTGTATTTATTTGTCTATGGGGTCCCTAGAAAGCTTTTTCTGTCGCATGGACCCTTCTGCCCTATCAGTATTCCAAGGGAGCATGTTATCCCCAGCACATGGGGGAAGGGAATTCTGGTAGGGGGGATTTCAAATCAGATTAACGAGGACTGTGCATATTCAATAGATACCAAATGCCGTACAATGGAATGGAGGATCTAGGAAAAACAACCCCAGCCAGCTGGCTGGAACCCTGAATAGCATGCTGTTCCTTTTTATTGCAGTTCTTTACTTGCCCTCTGCCTTTGGAAGCCATTTCATTAGAGGGATTTAAGCTCCTCACAATCTAATTCATAGCGGCATAATTTAAAAGCCTTCCAATAGCAATCACCATATAGCAGGTCTTTAAAGCAGGGATCTCTGCTGGCTCTTCAGCTCTGCAGGCTGAGCCCAGGCAGGAAATGGTGGCTCCCTGGAGTGGTAGGGAGCAAAGTGGGTCAGGGCTGGGTTAATATCTGGTCCCTCCCTGATTAGATGCTGGGAGGAAGAGATTAAGAGGGGGATAAGGCACGCTCTCTCTCTCTCTCTCTTCTACCCTCATTCTCCAGCTCTTCCTATGGCAAATTTTGTTCTAAAAATATCTATGATCACACAGTGATTTCTCAGCTGATCCATGATGACAGTAAACCAAATGCCTCCTGCCACCCCCACCCCACCCCATCCTGAGCAAAGGCCAAGATGATCCCTTCATCTGCTGGCTTTCTTCCTAGAGTGCCCCCTGCTGGCCTACGTGAACCCAACAGCATTTACACCCCTATCCCTGTGCACTATTGCTCTGGAAGACTGAAATAGCCCTGTGACTCATGGGTGCAGCAGCAGGCATTGCTCATTATCGAGAGGTTGCCTTGCTAGAAATGGAGATGCGTTGGCATCAACTGAGAGAAAGGGCCACATAGGAGAAAAGATGTGCTTTGTAGAAAGATAAAATCTTTTGAAGCCACATTGAGGTAATAAAGCATTTCAAAAATGTATTTCTATACAGAGTGGCACAAGGTTCAACAGAATACAGCATCATATGGCTCAGCTCAAACATACTTCAAATTGGCTTGGAGAAATGATGGGTGCTTAATACCTACTAATTTTTTTTCAAGTGCCTAGTTCTCATTGAGGAAGGAAATTTGCAACTGGCTTGTACATTTTACAACTGGGCAGTGCCACATTAGGCAATTTCTGTACACTAAAAATTCCCATAGGCATAATAGCGGAAGCTGTATAACTTAGGATGAAAAAAAATTGAGATGAGGCATTCAGAACTCTACTGAAGTGTACAAACTCCACCTTATGATTAATTTCTAATCATGTAAAAACTTATAACTAGCTTAACGTGTATTTCTTCATTCTGAACCTGGGAATCCCCATATTTGGAGTAGAAGTAATAAGCTAAGAGACCTCTAGAATCATAGGAGACTAACATTTTTTAATATCTGTCTCATTTAACAGATAAAAATAAAACAATGATATACAATAAAATATAGTGATTAAAATTATATAAAACTCTTCAAAGAAAAAAATTACATTGTATTAGGATGAATATGAGTTGCCTTGGGCGAATAGGCAGCAATATAAATTCAGTTAATAACAATAACAATAACAATAATAATAAATCCACAACTAAATCATACTAAATAACTAAAATATTTAAATATGCAATAGTAAAAAAAGATTGTATCTAAGAGCAATTTCACCATTTTCACCATCCAAATTCTTGCAAGCAAGAAAACCTCAGGAAATTTTATTCTCCCCCTCCCCCCCCCTTCCTTTCTATGCCATGAGCTATTAATGGACTGTTCAGTTGAGGAATCATGGAGGACAAACACCAGCAGCCAATCCATATCTCTGCCATTATCTATCTTACCTATCTATCCATCCATCCTCCCTCTATCATTAACTATCTAGCATAGGTCACAAAACATGAACTCATCTTAACCTATCACTCTAAGGCAGTGTTTCCCAACCTTAGTCATTTTAAGATATGTGGACTTCAACTCCCAGAATACCCAGCCAGCGTA
>JAOYMU010000098.1:5668438-5680593 GCA_025802295.1 Psammodynastes pulverulentus
GAGCTCCTAGCTTTTCGTTTCTTCAGCCTCTCAGCTGATTGGGGCATTAGGCATGTGTGTGCGCATGTATGCACGCCCGATCACCCACTGAACCGGTAACAACTAAGGTAGGATCCCACTACTGCCGTACATGTAAGTCCAAGTGATCATCAAAGGGCGTGTAACTCTCCAAATCCCAGCCACTAAAGCTGACTTGGTTAGGGGGACTACATTATTAAACTAAGAGTTAGCATTTGACAATGAGCACCTGTGCTGCTCCCTTGGCTAAGCAGGATTGTCAAGGAAAAGAAAAGAAGAAAGAATGCCATGGCATCTTCTTGACCTATCTGAAGCCCCAGACTAAGGAAAATCTGCTTTCTAAATTGTACTTGAATGATTTCACTTCAAGCTAAAAGTGCAATCCATGAATCAGTAGTGGGATTCAAAAATTTTTACTACAGGTTCTGGGGCGTGGCTTGGTGGATGTTGCAGGGGAAGGAATCTGCAAAAACTCCATTCCCACCCCACTCCAGGGGAAGGATAGTGTAAAATCTCCATTCCCACCCCACTCCAGAGGGAAGGTTACCACCGGTTCTCCAAACTACTCAAAATTTCCGCTACCGGTTCTCCAGAACTGGTCAGACCCTGCTGAATGACACCTCTGCCATGAATGCAGTGTTTTCCAACCACTTCTCATCAGTTCAGAAAAAAAGGAGTCATCTGCCATTAATTGGAGCCACATAATTTTTCTTAGCCCTTTATAAACATAGCCTTTTTTTTTTTTTGCTTCGTTGTTTGCTTCTTAGCATATTAACTAATTTGGGAAGGAAGATGATGGGATGAGCAGGAACCTAATATGATTGCAAAGAGCCAGAGATAGAGCAGCCAGCCAGACCTGCTGTTTTGCTAAGAGGAGGTTAATGCAGGAGATGACTAGGCTGAGCCCAAGGGAAGGGCCAAACGCATCATTAGTCTGCGCCCACAAGAGATCTAAGTCCAGCCTACTTTGAATTCCTTATCTACTGCCAAATTGCTTTGACATCTTTAGTAGTACAGAGTCTTGTAGAGAGCTTAATCGTACAATAAATTTTTATACCCATTTGAGCTGCCTAGATCTCCTGATTTCCCTGACCCCTGACAGTTAATCTGTATAAATTAATAAGGGGAAGGGGCATAGAACTATCACATCACTGAAAAATAAACAGGATATATATGGAAAATATATTCAGGTGCTGTATGGCACATTGCATACAAGTTTTAAATGAATCCCTGCTTGTGATATATAAAATGGCTAACTATAGGTAGTCCTCAACTTACGTCCACAATTGAGCCCAAAATTTCAGTTGTTATGCAAGACAGTTATTAAGTGAATTTTGAAAGTTGAAGACTACCTGTATGTACTTACAGGCTGCCAGTAATTAATTGGCTGACTGCTATCACTGAGGTAGCAATCAAATAAGAAAAATACAGAAGCCCAAGGAAATACAGGTAGCCCTTGACTGACAACCAGATTTGAGACCATAATTTCTGTTAAGCAAAGTATTTGTTAATTGAGTCACATCTAATTTTATGACCTTTTTCACAAGTTGTTAAGTGAATCACAGCAGTTGTTAAGGGAAGATTGCAAATGGTGATTGCATAACCCCGGGACCTTGCAGCCATTGTAAATACATGCTGGTTGCCAAGCACCCAAATTTTGAATAAGTTACCATGTTAGTTAAGAACAGTTAAGTGCAAGGACTGATTATAAGCCATTTTTTTCAGTGCTGTTATAACTTCAAAAGGCCACTAAACAAATGATTGTAAGTTAAGGACTATCTGTAAGGCATGTTTGCATTTTCTAACCAAAGGACTTTCAACACTTTGTATGTTCTCCTTTTTGTTGCACAGTTTGATCAACAGGACTTAGAGCAACCCTGGAGACTGTGAGTTGAGGACTGATGTATAAGGAAAAGCAGTGAAAGATCAGCAGAGTAAACAAAAAGATCTTTAAAGCTTTGGCATCTCAGAGACAAAAAGTTTTGAACTCGCTGCAACTAAGTTTCTGGGCAACACTTCTTCCTGTTCACAGCTCTGGTTCTGGGAAATGCTACCCAGCCGAGATAACTTTCCTAACCAGTATGTCCTTATCATGAGTGACGCGCTCTAGTCTACCCCATTGATTCACAAGAGGAACACCCTTAAAGCTTCTCTTGTGTCATGCGGAAAAGATGTTGAGAAAATAATTCTTGACGTGTTTGATTCCCACTCAATAAAATGTAACACATACTGTACGCTTGTCCTGGAGGACATTTTATTAGAAGAAAGGGAGCCTGTTATAACTGGAAAAATAGCATATGTGTTCCATTTTAAATTGTTTCCTTCTTACTGGTGTGGCTTCTCTTCATTTGTTGATCATTCAGAGATCAATTCCTCTGCCAAATTGCTTGTTCAGGGCAAGAACTACTTTCTTAATCTCAAATTCCAGAAGGTTATAATCCCTGGGTCAAAAACATCACAGGCAGATCCACCCAAACAACTTTTGGTGAAGGACAAGGTGGCCTTATTTCCTTTCCACCTCATGACAGGAGCGGCTTGGGGAGGTGACAAAACAGAGCACCACTGCAAGATAAAAAGCAGGCTCACTTGAGGAGTGCAAGATGGTACATGTAGCATATGTCTCTCTATAGAGCAGGGATGGGAACTGTGATCCCTTTATGACCTGTGAACTTTGACTCCCAGAATTCCTGAGACAGCCATGAACACTCAGGAATTCTGGGAATTGAAGTCTACAGGTCATAAGGAGCCATAGCTCCCCACCCCTGCTGTAGAGAATGCTATCTTGGGTGTGTTGTTGTGTGGAACATGCTCTGCTCAAACTGTATTCCAGTTAAGTCCACATACATCTAGTACCAGGGTCTCCAAACTTGGCAACTTTAAGACTTGTGGACTTCAACTTCCAGAATTCTGCTGGCGGGGAATTCTGGGAGTTGGAAGTCCACAAATCTTAAAAGTTCATAAGTTTGAGACCCCTGGCCTAGTACATGACAGCCTATAGCTAAGGTAGGTTCTCAGCACTTGAGGACACTAGAGAGAAAATTTCAGAATAGAGGTCTGTAAATTGTGTCTTTCACTGCAATCATCTCAATTGGAAAAGTCAATCACAAAATGTTTCCTAAACAAATGTTTCCTAGTCCATAGAGAAACTCTTGACGTAGATGGGACATGTACTATTTCCTGTTTTATCCTCACATGGCAATTGAAAAGTAGGTGGGAAGTGATGATCCCACCTAACTAACTGAACATCGTAACTAAATATAGATTTTTTAAAAAAATAAAGTTTATTAATGTTTCTTCTTTAAAAAACACAAATATACAAATAAACAAACAAGCATACATAGGAAATGTATATGTTTTATTTTTGTATCTATGTACTAAATATAGATTTGGATATATAGCTCTCCTGATTTTCTTAGCCATTTTGTTGTGTTCCTATAATCATGTGAATAGTTTCTTCAAGCAGGAAGTTTGTTGAAAATCAGCATTAGCATTTCAGCATTTCCCCATAGTTATTTCACAGTAAGTATGTCATGGTATTTTAGTGTTTTCCCCACTGCAGGCCAATTCAAAGGTACCAAGACAGAATTTCTGTATTCAGTTTGAAAGTGTGATAGTGTATTGAAGTGCTTCCCAAGCCTGGATAAATTACCCCAGATTAAGTAAAACTGTTTTAGGTAAACACACCCAATCACAACAGGAACATTTAAGTTGATTTAAAACATTTTATCAACATTGGGTAAAAGGAATTTCTCAGAAGTAATTTTAGGGAATGAAGGAAAAAGTTTGACAAGCACTGCTGCACTGTTATTAAAAAACTCTATACACAAGTTTATTTGAAATATTTTTAACTTTCATTCATTTATTCTCTTCAGCGATTAGTTCATTAAAAACATTAAAGCACCATATACAATTTTCATACTACACAATGATTCTAAAGAATTACCAATTTTTGAGATACATAGAGACAAACAAACCCTTAACTAGGAAATTGATAATTCATTTTAAAACCTATAATTATTATCCATACAGATTCATTCATCTATTAAATCAAATTCTATTAAAAAGTCAGAACAAATTGGATTGTCACTATATAATTTGAGGAGGTGAAGAGACAGTAATTTTCCCTCCATGGTGTACAATTCAATCTATGATAGTTAAAAAGAAGGCTTTTGCATTATTTTGGGACCAAATTATTGTATGAGCTCTAATTTAATCATTTTTAAAATCACATATTTGTTTATAATAAAATCAGTTGGAAAAATCATTCCTTCTGATATCTTAGGCAGCATCCAAGAAAGTGCATCCCACACATTTGGAGAAGTACGAAACTGCATCTTCCAGCATGAGAGGGGGGGAAATGTTTCTTTTAAGAAAACCTCTGCCAATTTTATATATATATATATATATTTTAATTAGGGGACAATTTTAAATTAACCGATTCACTGATTGTACCTTTCAGTCTCTGACCTTTTTTACATAACTGTGCATATATCAAATAAAAGGAATTTTTTCCAAGCATGTGGGAGTTTAAATACATACTATGCTAGGAAACTACTTCCTTATGCCAAAAGTATTCAGAAATGCTACTTCGGTGTTCATTTAATATTTATACATCACAATGCTAAACACCATGGGTTAAAAGCAGAATATTAAGGCCTTTTGATAGCAACGGTGGCTGAAATATATAACAAGAAAACCACCCACAAATTTATTAAAACCACAATCCCAATCAAAAATAAACTTTTCAGTTCAGGATTGTAAGATAAGACAACTTTATCTATCTCCAATCTGGCGTCTTCCAGATATTTGTAAAGGTTTCTTTACTAATATAATTACATGCAGTAATTGAAGAACAGGCACTTATATTAACAAACCTTACTTCAGGATACATTAGGGGGGGAAAGTTGGTACTTGTATCCAGAGCAAATCTTCAAAATTTGAGGATCTTTAGTGGAAATACTGTTAACAATACACCCACTTTTCAAATGTAATTCTCCATACAACTTTTACCTCAATTTAGCATAGCTTTAATAAATAATGGAACTCTAGTGGCAAATTTGTTATCTAAAGCTTGTTCTTCTTATCACCAATATTTCATTTTCCTTCAGAGCACACAAAAAGGATTCCTGAAGTTCCTTTCCAAATCCAGATCTGTCTCAAAGTAGGTTTAAATCCATATCTTCAGGAGAATCCCTTTCCTTGAAAATAGGAGAAGTTGGCTGAGAAACTAAAACACGCATCTTTAAATTTTAGCCTTGTAGCAACCATATACATTATGCTCAAAAGTCATGATGAAAAAAAGTAGAATTAGGCAAACTCCTTAAATGTGCAAATGAAAAGGAATTTCTAGGATTATGTCGCATTTCAGATTTGAAGAGCAAAAATTCATTGAAACCTTACACAGCCTGTGTTGGCTACTTATTAAAGCAGGATCTTCTCCCAGTATTAGACAGTTGTCACATGATCCCAAGTGTCACCCTCTTCAAGTCCAGATCAGGAAGCAGAACCAAGATTTATTGGCACTCTAATTTATTGATATACCGTAGATATTAGTAATAGAATCCTGAAAGTTAACTGCATTTTCCTTCCCCGTCTCCCTCTTATACCAAAGAAAGTTTAGGCAGAACCAAATTGAGTTTCTTTCTAGTATTCCCTTCCTGTTCCAGGTTTAAATCATGTTTTGCTAACTGCCACTGCATGCCTTCTCCATGATCGTTGCTGTGGTTTTCTACATCCAGGAAAGAAAAAGAGCTTAGTTTGTCAAGAACAAGCTTATAAATTATGATTTAATCAACAAACCATAATTTAAAAATATGGTTCCATATAATGGAAGAAAGGCAGAGATAGGGATTTTTTTCCCCCAGAGATCACATCCTGTTTAGCGGGAAAAATCCATAGGTTGAATCTCCTCCCACTTCTGGGCCTGATGGGCTGCCCAGGCCTTCAGCTCAAGGGCCTTAGCAAGAAACACAAGGAGAAGAGTATGCACATCTCCTTCGGCTGTGTGGGCTCCGAATGGTTCCTCTCTGTAGAAGTGCTGGTACAGATTTCCCAGCTTATAGCTCAGGCATGGCTCTCTAAGCACATCCTTCAAAGCCTGCAATGTGTCGAGGCATCCTGTATTTGCAGGCAGGTCGCTGCCTATTTCCCACAGTTCTTTACGCAGCAGAGGAAAGTCGAAGCGGAGACCATTGTGGGCCACTAAGCAAATGGGATGAGCTTGCCGGTCTAAAAATCCTTTCAGGGTCTCCATCAAAGAACGGTTGATTTCTGGCTTGCAGTTCTGTTCTAGCTTTTGGTTGCTGAGCCCAGTTATAGCCCCTGCGCTCACAGTAAAGGGTTTCTGGGGGTCAATGCAGAGGATCAGCTTGTCTATGATGCGAGGCAGCTGTGGTCCTTTTCTCTCTGGAGAGGGCTGCAGGGAAGATTGGTGAACAGCGAAGAGGCACAGCTCCGCTATGCGAGGTTGGTCTCTGGGCAATCCAGTGGACTCAATATCAAGGAAAACAAACGTTTGATAGTAGTTCCAAGGTTCAGCCATGGCTGGCACAAAAAAGGCAAAGCATGTTAGAATCATTGTTAGCAACAACAATTATGTGGCTTTATCAAGTATTGCTTCCTCCACCAAGAACCTGTTTGGGTTGTATTCCCAAGTGCCATTAAAGTGTCTCTGACTACTATCTTCATCATCTGAAGACACGCCTCACACTCAGTTGTTCATATTAATGAATAATGCTCCACAGTCTGACACACAAAAGAGGAAAGTCATTGTTCAATTGTACAAGTGAGATTTCCATTTAGGAGGAAATCATAGTTTAATGTTGCTAATGGCCTTCCTGTAAGGTAGGAGAAACTCATATCCGTATTGCAAGATGCCCAAAAAAATTTTGTTGGTTAGATTTCTACCTTGCCTTTTCTCCAGGACTCACGGTGATGGACACACAGCACTTCCTCTATCAATTTTCCCCTACAACAACAACTCTGTGAAGTAGATTAGACTGAGGGCGGGACACTGGCCTCAAATCACCCAGAGGGCTTTCACGCCTGAAGTTAGCCTCAAACTGGGTTCAACTGCATAACCACAAATCCAGGACATCAACCACTATACCACATGAATGGACTGGATCTTGAAGTTTTTTTTTAAACTGCATACAGATAAATGTTCTTCCTCCTCTATATTTCATAAAGGAACTGAATCTTGTTGCTTCATGATAAACGTTTCATCATGCTTACCCTACACAAAAGTTATGAAGTGGCTTATTTTTGAAATTTTTTTTGAGTAATTTTAGTTCCAAGGCTCTGCACACCAATGGGTAGGACCAAGCTGCCACTATTTTTTTAAAAAAATTACAGAAGGAAATGGGATTACTGTACTTTGTGTTTCCTAAAGCTGCGGTGAGATTTCAAGAGTTCTGTGGGGGTTTTTTTTCAAACTTTACATCATAGTTTCTGTATATTTTTCATAATAGGAAATCCTGACAACAGTTGTGATCCAAGGGGCTTCCAAGGCCATGAAAAAGAGGTTGTAATAATCTGTTGCAAGTTGTCTTCTCCTGTCTTGAAGATACAGGATGCACCTCAGAGTCCAAACATTCCCCTTTACAGGTATTATAGGATGAGGAGATGCAAAGTAAAATGTTAGGTTATCATTCCATATTGCGAATAACAAAAATGCTGGGGTTAAAAATAAGTGGATTGGATAAAGCTCAGGAAACAAGAAATTTATCAAATTATAGTGCAGAGAAATAAATTCTCTTCCTCTCTCATATTACCAGAATTCTATTAATATAATTTAGAACACAGAACATAGAATAATAGGGCTGGGAAGATCCTGTTTTATTCTGGACAAATGGCTGCCCAGTCTGTTCTTGAAAACCTTCAGTTTTGGAGCACTCACAACTTCCAGAGGTGAGCTGTTCCACTGATTAATTGTTCTCATTGCTAGAAGACTGGTCATTTATGTTGACCAATGAAAGTTTCACAATCAATAGCTTACAATATGCCATTGTCAATTATCAATTACTCAAAGGGGAATTATGAACACTCCTTTGAATAGAAAGGCAGACAATATATAAATAAATCTTGTTCAAAACAAGATAAATCTGGATTCTAAATTGTGAAGCAAAACAATAAGTGAGGTCCTCAGGTTCATGTTGTACTCTTACAAATATTATAGCCAGAATATCAGCTTGCAGGACTGGTCCAGAAAAGCATTTTCAACTCATAAAGGCTATTTCCATTAACCTGTTACTCTCCCAATCAGGGGAAATAATGTGAATTCCTCCAATGTGACATCTGCCAGCAATGCCCCTCTGGGTTCTTAAGTGGGCCAGACAGGGTAAACTTTGTGCAAAAGAATTAATGGACACAAGCAACACCAGAACAGTATTATTTATATCAGAGCATTTCAGCTTTCTTGGATCCTTCCTAGCAGACCTTATAGTGGCTAGTTTACAAAAGTGGGACTTGGCTGGACTCACATCAAAAAGTTTCCAGGCAACTTCAGAAGGTCTCAACCAATACAATGAGTTTGTAACACATTACACTTGTTAACGAGTGAGATATTTGCAACCTCTCTCGCATACGGTATATCCTGTACCTACATAAGTACCTGTCTCTCCCGTTCTCCCCAATTTAAATCCCACATCACCCTCGCACGCCCTACATCCAATGAAGTGAGCTGCAGTTCGTCAAAGCGGTTGCTTTTAATACAGTGTCGTCAATCGTAAGGGGTGCCACCCGTCTCCTCCTGATTTTTACCCCCACAGACTGACCTGGCTCTTCTCCTGCAATAACTGGGGAAGGGTGCCCGATAGCTTGAGACTGCGCCAGTCAGTGCCCCTGCCGTATTTCGGTCCTTCGCTTTTCAAACCCACGGAAGGGGGCAAAATGAAAAGGGGGAAGCATCTTTTTCTTCTCTCCTGAATAAGACAAAACATCTGCCCGCCTCACATGCTGGAAATGGGCAGGAGAGACTCGTTGTGTATCTCACCTCACCGCGATTCTCCAGGCGCAGAAGCAGAAACGCTTGAACTCCCGGCTCCCGCTCTCTCGCTCGCTCTCTAGAGAAACGGAATGCTGCATGCTCGGGCAAGTCCTGGACAAGGTCCTCTTGGCCAGTGGGCGGGGCGAAGGAGATGCGAAGGGCCGTCTTTCCCCAGAGTCTGATGGGAGATGTAGTCTTCTTACAACTCGGCCTCCCTTTGTCCGCCGAAAGCTTCGGGCGGGGATGCATGCGGCTTCTCCTTTCTCCTGGCGTCAAATAGCAAGGGCCCATTTTGAGACTAGACTCGGCTCATGGAGGATGCAGTACTGCAGTGTCGAAGCTCCATTCGCAATATCTGGCTGAATTCATAGCCGGTGCCGGCAGAGGAAGACGTTTAGAACTGCCTACTGTCCATAAAATTCTGGACGATCCTCAAATGACAGGAAGGAGCTAAAGATTTCTTTTGTGTCTTTGCTGCCACAGCGTGGCCTTACAGAGTGTTCCGCTCAAATACTTAAAATTTCCTGATGCAGATTGAGGGCCCTAAGTTGGGCAAACAGGGCTTTCTTGTGTTCCCAAGTACCGGTATCTGGTAACTCTATCAGCATTTACTTTTCTTTAGAAAGTAGTATAAACTTTCCCCATGTTGTCTGGACATTCTGGGAGATACAGTCCCAAAATATTGAGCTGGGGAAGATTAATTGAACTGATTAGGTGTAATGTGTGATCAAATCAATATTTGCCAGGCAAGTTGCTTCTTTACTAACCTGATACAAGCAAAGAGCAGCTGAAATATTTCAGTCACACCCAAAACCATTGAGGAAAACTTCCCATTAATTTAATTATATCATAAATTTTATTTTAGCCTAAGATTTTACATATTACACATTTCACTTGCTCTACCCCCTCCAAATTATCCTCTTCAGGCTTATTGTTTATAAGCCTTGGGAAAATCCATTATAAACTAGAGAGGTCAAAACAAAACAAAACCATGCAAACCTAAATACATTTATTAAGAAATTAATCTTGCTGAGGCCAATGAAGCTTATTCTCATAAGTAGTAGATTGTAAGATTTGAACTTATTTGCTGGTAGACACGTAAAGGAATATGCTATCAAGTAGAGTTGTTGTAGCACTTAGAATCAATTTCAAACAGGTTCTTCAGAGTTTGATTGAGTATAATTATATGGGTGCCAGATTTATATACTGATGCACCCCAAAGTGTTGCACAGCATTCAGGATCTCCAGCACCATTGGCAATCTTGCATCAGTGGAGCCCAAATTCTTTTGAATCCATTCTTATTTCATGATTTCTCATCAAGTAATTAAGAATGTATCAATCTAAGAAAAGCTTCCCCAAATGTTTGCATGTTATGTTAAACTGGAGGGAACCGTAATGTTAAACACTCCCCAATTTTAGCAAGTAAGAGTAATTCTTAATTTAATAGAATTAAACAAAATGCAAACTGAGGTTCAAAAACTTTCCCAGTGTTTTTGCAAATACTCTATTAGTTAGAGTATTTAAAACAAAAAATGAAATGGGTGGCATCTACATTTAATAAATAAAAATAAATCAACCTTCCTAACCCTTGCCCCTCTTCAATGGTGGCAGTGGGAAGCCACCATTTAGGATCAGAAGAGGAATGGGAGTATTCTCCCCATTTCATCTTGCAGTGAGTAAAAGAAATAACTGGGCTGAACTAGCAATCATTTTAATATTCAAAATCATTGCATTTAATCATCACGCTTAAAGTATGGTATCCATCTTCATTGGAACACTGGTGGGATTATCAAACAGCTCAAAACTTGCTAACTTGGCAACGACTTAACTATTTTTCCCCAGCTGTAGTAAAAATGTTAAATATTGACAGAAAATTGCTAGAATATACCTGGTGGTAATTTTTCTTTTTCTTGAACTGACATCTACTGCCCAATTAAAGATTTTTCAAATAATGTTCAAAGAAGAGGAAGAGGCCAAGAGATTAAAGACAAAAGCAAAAGGCAAACGGAGATAAGAGGATGGTCTCCTATCAAGTACCCTGTTTGGCTTGATATAATACCACTTCAGCGCTTTTGGCAACATCGGTCATGCTTTATACTGCTCTCAATCTTGAGTTACAGTTATGAGGAAATGTGGGAAATCTAAAAAGTGTAGTAGGCTCAGCCCCATTTTTGAAGCAGTGCCACATCATGCAAAAATATTTGCCAGGCAGAGCCATTTGAGCAAGGAGAGGGTCAACCAAAAGATAATTTGCCCCAAATCTGTTCAGATTTGGAACCAATCTTAATTGCAAATCTTGGTATTTTATAACCCTGTCCAATTCCTTGTTTTCAATGTTACCGTCTCTTGGAAAAACCATCCTCAATAAACCCAATATGGTCATGTCCAACCACAGTAATGTCTGGTGTGCTTTGTATCAAGTATCCTTCAATACATTTAAAATCCCAGAAAATTTTCACTGTCATTTGTTTGTAATTTAATATTTCCAGAAAATGGACACTGACCCATAGTTTTAATATTTGTTTGTGTAAAATATTTTTTATCAACATCCATCTTGCAGCATATACAGGTAGCCCTCAACTTACAATCACAATTTGGAGCAAAATTTACATTGCAAAGTAAGGTTCCTGATTTTACAATCTTTTTTTTTTGCCATGGTCACTGTAGTTGTGATTCATGTGGTTTTTAAGTGAATCTGGCTTCCTGCATTGACCTTGCTTATTGAAAGCCACCAGGAAGATTGCAAATGGCAATTCACATGACATGTATTTACAATGATTGCAGGATGCTGCAATCATTGTAAATACATGCCAATTGTCAAGCACCTGAACTTCGTTCACTTGAGGGGGGGGATGCTATGATGGGTGTAAATGGGAGAACCAGTCGTAAGACTTTTTTTATCAGTGTCGTAACTTTGAATGGTTGCTAAACAATTGGTTGTAACGTCTATTTGTAATTCTGGGTGGCTAACAACAATAAAAATATAAGCAATAAAAACCACACAAAAATAAATGCCTCAATCATGCCTTTAATCAGTCTATATGATTTGGCTGTATCCAGTTATTGTCAGGTCAATTATATTATTATGATTGGTCACACAGTCAACCAGATGTTAAAACTGGATTTGACATTTTTATCCACCAATTGAGT
>JAOYMU010000098.1:5730921-5741052 GCA_025802295.1 Psammodynastes pulverulentus
ACAAACACACATCCTTCACATTCTATACATTGAATTGAAACCCCCTGATATTGCATTAATATTGCACTATACAGTCGCATTCAACAGAGTTACTACCCTGGGATAGAAGCTGTTTTTCAGCCTGTTTGTCCTTGTTTTTATTGTCCTGTATCATCTGCCAGATGGTAAGGCAAATAAGGAAGAGACTTGGATAATTCTGGATTTCCAAAATAAATATTTTGATCCTAGCACACAGAGACAAAATCAACCAACTTTCTTTCACTGCTTTTTTTTTTTAATTGGAAAAAAAATCACTGCTGCTACATGCAGCATTAATATGATTCCCTCATGGCATGGCTATATCAGAAAGGAACTGAGAAGTGTCAAGCTTTGTAGATAACTCTTACAGTTTAGGAACATTAAAATGCTGCCTTATACAGAATCATACATAACATGTGATACTAGATTTAGGTTGTGTTGGCTGGGTATGATAACAGCTATCATGCAACAACTTTGGAGCACACAAGGGTATTCTTTTTCCTTTTGTTGGTTGCATTAACTATCCAGCACCCTCACAGAATATGGGCTGACCTACAGCAAGTATAATCTCAGGATCACACATTTCTCAAACACCTTTTTATTGATCCTTATTCCCATCATAGGCCCTTTGTGCCACTGCAATTTGCAGCTGCTCCAACTATATTAGTGCTGTTTCTCACAGTCAGGTGGGAAACCCAGAAAATAGTAGTGCATGCCTCAGCATAGACTTACTACTTTGTTCACCCCAAAAAGTAGGAAACTACATTTCTGTAAAACAGGTAAGAATGGAACATATTGTCTCATTCATAATGCAGTCCTATCAACTGAAATATGTTGCACCACCCACTCTAAGAGTTAAGTGGCCTCCCCAACAGTCCTCAAAAGTTGACCACCTGTGTTCTGGATAGAGTGGACTCTCAAAGCACCTGGAGCAATTTTCCTTAACCTGGAGAGATGTGCTTGGACCATAATTCCAATAATCCCTAACCAACATCTGAAGCCCCCCTCGACTCTTTACACAGGATTTTGAATCTCCTTTGTTCTAGTGGAGATTAGGATTACTACACAGAGGAACTTTTAGATCATGGCTGGCTGCAGTATTCTGGGAACTAAGGTCCACAAGTCTTAATGTTGTCAAGGTTGGATACCCTTGTTCTAGACAACAGATGATAAAAAGATAAAATACAGGGATGCTTTCCAAACCCAGGTCTAGCAACTATCATTTTAGAAGAGAATTTACTCCCACAAAAGTGGGATTTTCTTTTTCAGGCCTGTGTTTACAGGACATTTAGACATACCAGCTTTTGAAAAGCAATGATAATATGCTTTTATATACCCTTCCAAATTGTTACTGTTTTACATGCAGACTTTAGCCTGCTGAAAGAATGTTAACCTTAGTGGAAAAGTCCACTAAAATATAGCAGTTTCTGGGCTTTCCCTATTGCTGAGTTGAAGCACTACTCACCCGATCCTTCAGTTTGCAGAACAATTTATACACACTTTGAAACTCTTAAAATAAATGGTACTGGAGTGAGAAAATACTACTTTAAAACCAGAACAAATATATTTCTGGTGGGCTTTATATGAGATAAAGGGAACCTGACTGGATGCAGCAAGAAAAAAATATTGTTGGCCTTGGTTAGATGCAGTAAAAAAAGCTGTTGCAGCCAGAAGAGACACTTAAAACACCTTAGAAAATAAAGGATTAATTCCTTAATATCAAGTCTTGAAACACTCCATCAGCTGGAGGTATTAGTTGCATGAAATGTTATATATGGTCAGCAGGAAAAAAAAAGAAAGATTGTGGGAACATATCACAGAAAATTGACCCTCAACACCCCAAAGGATTCTCTGTTGTTATTCTCTTCTTCCCACTAAGTCCTCCCTAGAACCAGACACAAAGCAATACTTGCTACAAATCACTCCCTCCCACCGCCAGCAAGTCCTTGCAAACTAGGGGGAGGGAGGGAGGGAGGAGAGAAGGGGGGATATCCCAGCCTCAATCCCTGGGAAAAAATACCAGACCATGGAGCAGATCTCGAATTCCAGAAACAGATGGAGGAAAGGAACGACACGAAGGCAAACCAGATTCATGACAATGGTGTGCAGGAGAGGCCGAAGTTCTCATTTAAAGGGGCGACAAATTAGCCGGCGTTCAATTCTAAAGCCGATTTCGAGGGAAACGAGAGGAGAAAGCTCTCGACGAAGATCCCCTTCCTGCCCGCCCCCCAAGAAGCTCTGTCTGATCGAGCGGGAAGCGACAAAGTAAGGAATGGGGCTCAAGAAACGACCCACAAAACATGTTCGACGTGCAAGCTCGTGCGTGCGCAAAAAGTCTGGCATTCAACTTGGCACCCAGGGATACGAGAAGCGGAATACGTGGATCACCGAGGTACTCCCGATGGCGTTTCGGAGATGAATCGCCCCTTTGAAAGCTTTAGGAAGGGAGAACTCTCGAAGTTAACGCCCCGAAACGGGAGCCTGTTCAGATGGGTTAGAAAAGGCTGGCAGACCGAAGTGGACAATGAAGCAGCCCTGCCGCGGGGGAGACGAAAAGAGAGGCGAAGTAAAGACCCTCTGGGCGGGAGGACCTCCCCAGTTTCCCAAAGCAATCTCCACAGGGGCTCTCCCACACCGACAATCTCCGTCGCCCGTTGTGGGGAGGGCAGAGAAAAGCGGGGAAAAGTCGCTCTATTCGGCGACCCACCTTGCACCAGCCGTTTCATCTCGCCGTAGCGCGCCCAGAGAAAGCTCTTGTTATCCGGCCCCGGAGCTGGAGCGCTCGAGAAAGCTCGGGCGGCCGAGTCTTCATCAGCCGGGACCTGCCGTGCGTACGGCTTTCTGCTGCCATAGGGTGGGCTCGGTTGCGGGGGTTGCGCTGCTGCGGCGGGTACTTCGGCCCCGAAGCGAGTGCAGTAGGAAACGGAGGGGGCCGCCAGGCGCACGAACTGTCCGGCACGCACGGCGGCCCCAGCCATGCTGCAAGAAGCGTCTGGGAAGCTACCTTCCGCGGGAGAAGAAAAAGGCAGCCAAGAGGCTGAGCAGGGGGAGGTCGCTCCGCCCCGCGAGTGGGAAGGGCCTAGCTTCAGGCCCCCGGCCCGCTCGTACGCCCATGGCCGCGGATGGGTTGCCCCACCTCGCACCTCTGTCTATTGTCGCCTCAGCTTGTCCTCGTTGCTTGGAATTCAGTCTTCCCTCGCTCTTAACCCCCCACTTGGCTATTGGAAAACGATTAGCAGAGATTCAATGGAGGCGTTTCCTCCTGGAAAAGGATATATTGTATGGGATCGCGATCTAAGGCGTCGGGTCTTAAAACCCAGTAAAGAAAAGCGGCGAAAGGTGAGGATGGCGGTTGTAGAGACCGTGGGGGTTCCCCTTCCTTTGGTTGTTCCTGCTTGGTCAGGTTTACAAATCTGGAGGGTTTGCTGGGAGGGCACCCCGTAGCAGTATCTGAATAGTAAAGAAGTACCCAGCCATATTTTAGCTCAGGAACCCAGCCAGCCTGTGTGACCAGTTCATAGCTCACCCATAACATTGGATTAACACTAAAGGACGGTTAATATAATGCAGCAAGGAGATGCTTCCTGCGACTTTCGTTCAGTTTTCCACTTGCATACTGCTGAACTGTCCACCGATGGATGCCCTAAAAATAGCTGGAAAAATGACCCAACAGTTCCTTTCAGTCTCCTTGTCAGAATTACCCTTAACCAGGGTTTGTCTTATTCTTTCAAATTAGAGGCTGAGATAATTTTTGAAGTTGTTCTTCTGTATTAAAAGCTAAGACATGGTTTGTTGAGTAAATTACAATGGCTGGACTCATACAGCACAGTAAGTTACAAACCAGATTATGGTTAACCTAGTTTGCTTTATCAGGATTTTGTTATAAAACTATTTTCTTTACCTAAAAGATTATCCTCCCCTGGACAAAAGATCACAAAAGCAGTGAAATCAAACTCTGCCCTTTTAAATTTTCTTGAGCCACATCTCAAGCCCTTTATCACTATTGCTGTTTGAAATCCTGGGGAAAGGCCTAAATAGTACTATTTCCTCACAGTGTCACTTCAATGAAGGTATCTGAAAGATATGAGGTGCAACATAGGAGGTAGAACTGAAAAGATGACACTCAGCCAGATCTAAGCTGGGCATCAATAATTTTTACCTTATCCTTTCCTTGAACTGTACTCACTCCATCTGATCATTACTGTATGCAGATTTTGTAGTTACACCAACATTTTACTTATGACCCTTTAAACCGTCCTTCTCAGAATCAGTGTTGGATGGGAGTATATTTCAGTTTGATCTCTGCTGAGGCAGAAACCTAGTTTTTAGGTGACATGAAAGGGCAGTAGTTTTTACTCTTATTAAGTGATGATTGTGGAATTTCCCATTTTCAGTTATCCTAGTTAATGCATATATTCTGCACCTTGACTTTGGAAGAGGCACCATCTCAGCCAGAAAGTGTCTTCACTCAGTCGTATGTATCTATTCTACATGCTCTTCATGTGATATAAACATTAAAAAGTGCTTCTCTTGTATCCTTCCGCACCCCCGTGCACCTTTTTTGGGAATCAAATTGGAAGCACCACACAGCTCCATATACAGTCCTTCATTTGTGTCACATTGCTCCACATGTGCTTACTTCTCTGGATTGCTTTTGACAGTGCAAAGGATATGGCATTGCCATTGTTAATGACAGAGACTAGCTTCTTGCCATCAGCCATCTTCAACAACAGCCAGCATTGGCAAGAACATATATACTTACTCATTAAGCTACAGTATTTATCAGTTTCCTTTTATGGAGGAAGAAAATAGAACCACTTGGTTGTTTACATACCTCCCTTATTTGTGTATGGATAGCTCAGTAAAAGCTTAGGAATAAATCATTTTAGAAGATACACATGATGGTTCATACATTTTTAACCCAAATGGCCCCAACTTCATATCAATGCTATTTTTAAGGGAGAAATGATTTGTCACATAGTCCCATTAAGTAAAGTAAAGGAAAGGATTATCTCTTACCTCCCCTAACTTTGTGTATAGGTCTTATTAAAACTAGCTATGACTTTATGGATAGTGTTAAACGCTCCACAGCTGGTAGTCAATGACTACTAAGCCAGAAGTTTTTAAACTTTGTGGTGACTTCCCAGAATAAAAATATAGTGTATATAGTCCCCTATAAATGAGGAGGAAGAAGAGAAACATAACAACTAATGCAGGTAAAGTTTGGGGGGGGGGGAGGTTGCACTGCCCAATTCTTTATACAACTATTAGTTCTTCACATGCAAAGCTGGAATTCGGTCAGAATGTGGTCTGGTTTTACTTGGACAAGCCAATTGTGTTTGTCCTGACTAGTGCTACACTTTCTTCCCCGTGTGTTTTCTTTCCCTCCCCTACCATCAGAGCAGCAGCTGAACACCCTGGACTACCTGTGATTCACAGCACTCCCCTTTTGGGCACCAATATAGAATACAGTCCAAAATACCCTTGCTCAGCTCCTTTCTACATCTACTGTCATGATCACCATCTAAATGTAATTTAGTATCATTAGCTGTTTTAACATCTTTTTAGTTTTGTGTGAAGCCCAGAGTCTACTGGAGTTGGACAGCCGATAAATTTAAATAAATAAATAAATAAAATGTGGGGGCCTTAATACTAGGCAGGGTAGGCTCAAGAGCTTAGATGTCCAGGACCTGCCCCACTGTGGCAGTGAAACAATCAGCCAGATAATGAATGCAAAAACTAGCTTACTTAGGCAGAGAAGGAGTATAGTCTGATCGGCTCCAGCTTTTCCTGTGCATGGTGAAAAAACTTGGCAACCCATCACAGATTTGCTCACAAATCCCCAGGATATCATGAACCAGTTTGAAAATTCCTGCATTCATTAAACAGTATGTGACAAAAGTAGCCATGGCTTTCTGTCTCTCTGAATCAAGCACGACTTTTCCCTACCTGCTGACAATATGTTTTGAATGATATAGGGAACAATGAAAATCTCTTCTTTACAATAGCTGAAATATAGATAATGCAAATTAATTTTTAAACCTCAGTTTTAAAAATACATATTTTTATTATTGCATATTGAAGGATGAAGGCATACTATTCTACAGGGGCTTTCAATTGAGAAACACAAAAGAAGCTTTATATATTAACACTTTTTTTTTAATGCAAAGGCATGGCAATTTTTTTTTCTTATTTCTTAGCCTCCTTCCTTTTATCAAATTCCCACAGATATCATTTAATTAAGAGGGGAAGGAAAATTTCACACAATATTACTTAATAATAAAGCAAAAAAATGTTTGTTATCAAGTATATAGTCAAGAAGGGATCAATCAAAATCCCATTTTTAAAGAAGTATATACTACCCAACTGATCAATTTTCACCAGAAGGGGGCACCAGTCAACCATACACAATACTGTTCTGTCTGGCAATATTATAATTAAACAAAGCCCCAAATATCTTTCTCTGCCTTTCTCCTGGTGCCTGGCACAATATCCTTGAAATAGCTTTCAAAAACAATTGCATTCAGGCCAAAGGGGGAAGGGGTAATTATATGTATCTTCTTCCTAGCACAGAGAAAACTGCCCAGGAAACTAGAGATTGACCATTCTATATTGCTTTCCCAACTGAACAATCTTACTGAGACATTTTCTGACATTCAGATATTACAAAAAAAAATAAATATTTCTGGTTCATTGTGATCAGAAAAAACTAAGAGAAAATATTTCAGCAAATAGAGACCCCCATTCATTTCAGTAACACTCTTCCCTTTTAAGTACATTATGTCAGTAAAAAATGGGAAGGAGAGAAAACATATTACAAAACTATCATAGATGGGTAGATATTTTTGGAACCATGCAAATATATCAAGAATAGAATTAACAAACGATGAAAAGGCACAATAATGTCAAAGATCAGGTGATAGGACTCTGCAAAAGGCTTCAGACTATCTTGGGACAGAATTACAGGGCAACTGTAAAGAAGGATAATCTTTTTTGGCATGTTAAATAATATGTCTATTTAGAATTACAAAGTGTTTTGATATTCCTTATGTTATGCAAAGTTTTAAAGTATAGATTTATTTCCTGGATTGTAGTTAAAAAGAGATTAGAAACCAGGGACATCATTTTTTTAAGGGAAACCAGGGGCTTGCCTAGCTCCAAGCTACAAAATTTGCTTCCAGGTATATCTTCATCTGACAACACATCTCATTGTTACATGTGCATTGATCCATTAGTTGCACACCTGTTTCAAACTACCTGTAAAATCTGTGGCAAACAGATAAGCAGAATAAATGGTGGGTCAATGAGGGGGAAAAAAAGGAAATATGGGGTAGTGAAAAAGGCAATCCGTGCACAATTTCTTTCAGCCAATTAGCTCTTAAGTGTGTAGCCTTATTCAAGGTTGACATCACTGTTATTGGAACAAAGCTTTAAAAAGGTACTACAGGTGCTTTACAAAACAGTTCCAGATAAATATTTAGAGAGAAAGTATATCTTTGGGAATTCTTAAGGCAATAAGGAAAAGGAGGAGTGGGGGGGAATAAAGAAGCATTATTTGGGCTAGAGGCTTTCTCCTTATCCAGTTTCCTTCTTGCGTGGCTGCAGGTTGCAGGTACTGAGTGTTTTTGGTTACTCAAGAATATTGGAGTCCTGTAGTCACAGAGCATCCCGAATAACCAAGAAATCCTGTATCGAATCCCATTAATCTCATCTCTGAAAGAAGGAAAAGCATTGGGGAGAAGAAAAAAAGATCAGGAAGAACCATAAAATCTCGTCAATTTTCTACATTTTTATGCTGATCATGCCATGGATTTAATTACCATATTGCTTGACATTTATTTAACATTTAAATTGGCCAAGATTAGTGCCCCTTATTAAGGAGGTTAGATATGGAGGTTTGCTTAAGGCCATGTGACCAATTCTTAAACATGCAGTTACGGTTTTATCTGTGCATGCAGTTTTGGTTTTAAGAAACATTTTTATCTGTAACATTCCAGTCCCCCAACCTGTGATAGCAATATCTTGTGCATATTGTCATGAATTCCGTAACAGAGGATGAACATGCAGTCTAATTAAGATGTACCTGTAATGCCACAATATAACAATTTCACTATCAGCACATTTTTTCTGTTATCACTAGGATATTGATTAGCTGAGCAGTTCTTACGTCACAGAGGCCCATTGATAAAAAGAAACCAAGTGCCTGTGAACTTCATTCAGTAATGAAGACTTGGTCTGAACATATGATAGCAACACTTGGAATCCCTAGATCTCTGCTCCTGATTTAGTAGTTTTATTGAGCTTTGTTATGGTTAAAGTGACCATACATCCTTTATTGCTAAAGGACAATCCTATATTTCAGAATACTGTCCTTTGGATTTATTTTTCAAAAATTCACTTTTGTCCTTTATTTGGATCATTTAACATACCACTAAGGCATACTCTTTAACGTTCATATGAAAAATATATGGAAACTGAACTGTCTTTTTAAAATAAATTTATATATACTGTTTGATTTTAGGTATTTAAATCCTATTTGTGGGTTGTTTTGAATTTTATAAAAATTAGATATGAAATATTTATATACCGGTAGTTATAAAAAATTTAATTTGCATAGTTTTATTATCTTAATTACCCTTCTATTTATTTTTTATGATCTGTAAGCTGTCTAGAGTCAGGGACATGGGTGGCATAAAAATTTAATGAATTTAATAAATAATAAACAATAAAAGTTTTAATTAATTATAAGAAACCGTGTGGGGAAAATGTGGATTAGAGGAAAAAAGGGGGATTTTGAAGGTTGGACTCTAGAGAGATGCAGAAAGAACTAAACATTATAATTAAAGACTAAGGGGCACATTAATGTAAAATGGAACAAAATACAACTGGGAAAGACTTCAAATATATGTGGGAACAATGCATACAGATGTTTCTTTCAAGATTGTCTGCTACATTAAAAATGGAATTTAAAGAGGCTATAGGAGAGGAATAAATCTCACTGGACAAAACTGAGATTGAAGCTGATTCAAATGTGGACATAAAAATAACAGGCTACCAGAATGACATGGAACAAAACGTTACACTGGATTTACAAATGAAAACAGCAAATATCTTAATAATTAAAAGGGATATACAAATAACAAACTAAAAGGGTGACAGTGACTGTTTATTTTGGATTTACAAATGAGACCTGTTAAAGTTTTTGAGAAGAGGCAAAGAGAAAATGAAAATAAACCAAGTGCTGAGACATTATTTAAAGGAAAAGAAATCAAGATTGTTAAAAGAAAGTGTATAAAGTTAGCTTATTTGATCAAAGTTAAAACATACATGCTATTGTTTCTGATAACTCTTAATGGACTTTTGCTGACCAGGATCAAATTATGAGGCTTTAATAATTTGTTTATTGATAAAGAGATGAGATATGGAAAGAAGAGCTCCTTTGTTGTAGTAACAGAATAAGTTACTGTCTTGTACTTGCCTTGATGTCAAGAGCCTTGGTGGCATAGAGGTTAGAGTGCAGTAATTGCAGGCTACTTTTGCTTACAGCCAGCTGCCTGCAATTTGGCAGATCCAATCTCACCAGGCTCAAGTTTGACTCAGCCTTCCATCCGAGGTGGGTAAAATGAGGACCCAGATTGTGGGAGAAATATGCTGATCCTGTAAACCAGTGTTCCCTAACCCCCGGGCCGCGGACCGGTACTGGTCCGTGGATCAAATGGTACCAGGCCGCCCGAGGAACGAGGTCGAGGTGATGCAGGGCGGGGGGGCAGGCAGGCGAGCCGGGGACCCTGCTAGGGGGGAGGAGGAGGAGGAAGAGGAGCGGCGGCGATCGTCCCTCTTCAGCACGCAGACAGGGCGAGCGAGGCAAGAAGAGGGAGAGACGCATGCACGCACACCTTGCATAGCCGAAGGGGGGGTGTGCAAGAGGCATGCGCACACGCCTGGAGCTGGAGGGGAAGGGTCTCTGGGGTACAGCGATCCCCCTCCTTCCCGGGTCTTCTGCCTCTGCGCACGGCTGGTGCGAGAGGCTTCTCCCGGCTGCCTCCCTCAGTCTCTGGCTTTTGCGCGGAAAGCCCGCTTCCCTCGCCGGGTCCTAGAGCCGATCGGTTTCCC
>JAOYMU010000098.1:5745596-5759788 GCA_025802295.1 Psammodynastes pulverulentus
TGTCTGTTTGTTACCCGCCCCGAGTCCCTTTGTTGAGATGGGGCGGTCTATAAAACAAAATAAATTAAATTAAATTAAATTAAATTAAAATCTGAGAAATGGACCGAGAGCTATCTAGATACTTGTCACTTGTAGCTTGGATCCTGATTCTGGACTGTGGTCTAGGACAGAGGTTTCCAACCAGTGGTGGTCCGCGAGAAAATTTTGGTGGTCCGCAGTGCACTGAGATGGAGGAGCTGCTCCAGGATGACCAATGGGCCAGAGAGGGGGAGAGAGAGAGATGAGAGAAAGAGAGATGAGAGAGGGAGGGAAGGAGAAAGACAGATGAGAGATGACAGATCCCGGTGTTTTGTTTTCTGTGGGAAATGGGTCCAAGTGACTCTAAGTGTTTAAGGTTGCAGAAACAGGCGGCCAAGCTAAGTGCCTGAAGGACCTCATCCTGTCACTGCAAGTGCAGACATTTCAGCGAGTGGCACGCTGGATTCCTATTAGTGGTCCACGGGATTTAAAATTATTAATTTGGTGGTCCCTGAGGTCTGAAAGGTTGGAGACCCCTGGTCTAGAAGACTGTCAATTCCTTGTTACAGGAAAGGGAGTTGCCCAGTCTTGAAAGAGGATGTGGTGCACTCTTCTTTGAAAAGGCCAGTCTTGGATCCAATGGTCTTAAATAATTTTTGGGCAACCTTCAAAAAGGGAAGGTTGCTTACATGGGGGTAGTGGATCAGTTATGTAGCACCCAAGAAACATTAGATTATCTGTAACCTTTTTAGTTTCTGTTTAAGCCCAGGTATAGGATGGAAACAGTATTGGTTGCTCTCCTGGATTCCTTATATTGGGATTGGATGGGGGTAGTGTGTTTCTCTCAGCTTTCTGGACCTTTCAGCAGTTTTCAATATTATAGACCACGGAATATATTAAACTCCTTGCAGAGGTTCTGGGGGCTATTTTTATAATGGCTTTACTCTTTCCACAACAGATGAATTGACCACAACTGGGACCAGAACTTTCTCTGCTAAACGATGCAGTTAAGTAAATTGTGGCCAATTTTATGACCTTTTTTTGCTGCAATTGTTAACCAGATCACATAGCCATTAAGCAAACTTGGCTTCCCCTATTGACTTTGCTTGTTGGAAGCTCTTGGAAAGACTGCAAATGGTGATCACGATTCTGGAACCTGGAACTGTTGTAATACATATAGGTTGCCAAGCACCCAAATTTTGACTGTGGTGACAGTGCAATGGTCATGTGAGAATTGTAAGTCACTTTTTTCAGTGCTGTCATAACTTTGAGTGGTCATTAGACAAATGGTCATAAACTGAGGACTACCAGTATGTTTAGTGATGGGGATGAAGGGATGACCTAGAGCAGGGGTGTCAAACTCATGTCATCATGGTGGCGTCACGTGACGTATCAGAACTTTTTTCCCTTTCACTAAACCAGGCATGGGCGTGGCCAGTGTGTGATGCATCCGGCCCGTGGGCCAGGAGTTTGACAGCCCGGACCTAGAGCAAGGGTCATCACACTACGGCTCATGAGCCAAATCCAACCTGCCGCCTATTTTTATATGGCCTGCTAGCTAAGGGTCTCAGCCAATGTGGTTCAGCAGCCTCCTTCATATATCAAGGCTGTCCAATGGCTAGCGCAGTCTTTGGTCTGCAGAACTGCCAACTATTACTTGCAGAGGTGGAAAAGGAATGGGAGCTTGCTCTTTACAGAAAACATTTGCCATGTAAAGCTGGGTATCTTCAGTGCCATACCTGTCTGTCAGATGACATCTCTCAGTGGCTTCATACAGATGTTAAAGAGCATGGGAGTGGATGCTCCCAAACCTGACTCTCAGGACCACTTTCCATTCTGCTAGCCCACGATAGATCTGTACTGCAACTAGGACTTCCTGCACTTACCTGCTTGTTGGCCTTAAGCACTGTGCGCAGTGTAGCAACCTGTTCACGTTTTGTGCTCAACATGGATTTCAGTTTCAGCACCTCTTCTACCAGAACTTCTTTATCACGTTCCAATTCAGCTCTGAGCCCCATTGGGCTCTGCTGGTGTGCAATGGACAGTGCCACCTCCAGATGCCCCAGCTGTTCTCTCAAGATCTCTGTCAGATTAGTGACATAAAGAGGCTCCAAACCACACGGGGAGCCAGGGCTACTGGCTGGTGATCTGTCTCCGCTGCTAGTTGTCTCTATTTCTGTGAACGTATGTTTTCTGGAGGACTGCCTCCTGCGCACACTTTGAACCCCGCGGCCCTCCCTGTAATAGTCCAATACTACACGGTGAGGGGTTATGTTGTGGCAGGCACAGATGTGATGGTAGAGAGCTGCCAGTTCCTCAGAAAAAATAAGGAGCTCCTCCTGAGTCTCAGCCAGCCGTGACTGACATTCTCGGGTAATCCGTCTAGTAATTCTCAACTCAGCTTCTAAGTGGGCAGCTGCCTCTCTCTCCTGCCGGATTGCCAGTTGGGCCCTGTCCAGCTCCTCACGGTAGCATTCCCTATTATTGGGTGACAGGCTATCCCCGCCGTTATCAGCACTAGGCTTAGCCTCTGGTGCTGGAAGCTGATCTACTTGATGGCTGTTGCACAACTGCTGTTGGGCCAAGATCTCCTTAGTCCTGGTCAGCTGTTTCTTGAGATCTTGCAGATCTGAAGCTAGTGAAGCCTTTTCTTTTTCTGCCTAGAGGAACAAAGAAAAGATAGGACAGAATTTCTTATGGTAAGATGTTAAAATTGGGTTTACATATTACACTATGCATTAAAGATAATTACATTATGTGTTAAAGATAATTTATTCAATAAGAAACACTGGCTAGATTCATCGCGGCAGACCATGAACCCTGGTTTAACAAACTACCATAATTGGTTTCATGCAACGCATTAAGAAAACATAAAACAAACCACATCTATCCATATTCTGAATTCCAGATTTGCTCAAATTTGCTCAAAATTTTTTTTTTGTTTGGAATATCACTAGGCCCTTTCTAATGCTAAGCCCCAAGGTTTTAAAAAAGATTGATATCAAGCCCCACAGCAGGTTGTAACAGAGATAGGGAAAGGCTCTGAACTTCAGGCTTACTTTGTTGGGAGGATGTTTTCAACAAATGTGATAAATAAATTAGAACACATAAATTACCAAATGCTGCCTTGATTTCACTGAGACCAAGACTGTTTTCTTCTGTCTTTAAGTATTGGCCCATCTTGAGATGGAAAGGAGAGGTTCTCCCATCTCCTTAACAATCCTGCCAAATTTCCATCTGGGTTTCCCAGAGCCAGTGCTTAACTCAGACAGAAAAGTGCTGAGCTTCAGACCTTGATATGCCACTAAGGATTAACTTTAACTCAAAGACAAAGATAGGGATGCCATAGTGAGCTCCCTAACACAGTGTTCCTTGCTGAACTAGGTATATTATTAAATGGGGAGAAAGTGGGGAGAAGCATACTCAGCGGAGGAGGAAGTGTAAAACGATCTTTCAAGAACCTGTTTCACAAGCAGAACGTTTGGCACAATGTAGTCAAGCAGCCCAATCAGGCAAATATGAACTAAACAACATAGGTACTGGTAGTTCTACAGTTAATAGTGATGCTCCTAAATCTGAAAAATGACATTACATAGTCCAAGAAAAGATAACTACTAACATCTGAAAAGCTCACAACCAGAAACACTTCTTGCACTGAGTGCCAATTTGTGGTACCAAAGAGCAATTTTCACTTTTAAATCCCTGATTAAACTGTTTTAAATGTCTCTTTTATTGGCTCTTCTATTGGCTCCTTCAATCTCTCCACAGGAGTTCTGTGACATGTTAAGCTTTGATGAGTTAGAATTAACATTACAGGACTTGTTTTAGTCTCATTACACCCACTAATTGCACATTAGCTTCTGCATTCTTTGCCTGTACAGATAGTCCTCAACTTATACCACAGGCGAGAGCACAGTTGCTGTTGTAAAGTCAGCGCAATCATAAAATGAGATGTCACATGACTGCTCTGACTTAGAGTGGCAATCCAGGCACTTCCGATTGTGGGTTATTTAGTGAGTACCAACCCCAATTCAAGCCACTCCAGGCTAGGTCCCCCACAGCTCTGAGCCTCATTAAGGTAAAGGACTGCCTCTAATTCCTCCCACCTGCTTATCTCCCCTCCCATCTCTGCCCTTTGGCTGCCCTGCATCTTGCCTTGTGGGGTTGCTTGCCAGGCTCCATGAAGCCCCAACTGCCTCATTTCCTGAGATACTATAGTCTCTGGAATGCTGCGCTGTCCTTCCAAAAACAGTAGAGTTTTTTGAAGGCTCAGGGAGCCACGTGTAGGTTCACTGGAGAAACTGGATCTAAAAAACAGAGAAGAAAGGCAGCAAGGTGGTTCTGCTTCAGCAGCTTGGTGCAAAAGCAAAAGGTCAGTTCAGAGAACTGGGAGAGAAGGCAGCTGGACAAATAAATGCTTGCTGGAGCTTCATGGGTGTTGGTGCTTTGGTGATGCATTTCCTGGGGCCGGCTGGGGAGCTACGTATGGGAAGCATTCAACAGAGAAGCAGGAGGGCCCAGGGTAGTACGGCAACTGCGGATTCAAAATGGAGACAGCAGAGACAGCAAGACGCTTCTGCTTCAGTGGCTGGTCACAAAAGGTGGAAGGTTGTGAGAAACTGGGAGAGAAGGTAGGTAGGTGAATGGATGCTTGCTTGTATGGGCTGCAGCAACCAAGGCTTCACAAGTCATGGCAAGCAGCCCCAGAGCTGTGTGGTTCTGCAGTTGCTTGCCACCCTTCAAGGCAGTGTGCAAGTTAGTCAGAAGGCCATAGGTGGGAGGAGATGTAATTGTAAGTGCAGATGGGCTGCCAAGCACTTAAATTTTGATCATGTGCTGCAATGACCATAATCTCAGGCACAAGTAATTTATTCAGCACTATCTTCAGGGGTGCAACCTGGGAGATTAAAAACCAAAAAGTTCATTTGCAGACGCAAGAGTCCTGTAGGAAAGATGTGTTTTCCCAATATCTCAATCCTTCATTAAAGGACACATAATCAGATAACAGTTATGTATGTTCCCAGAAACTCCATGCCTTTACTAGTTTTATTTTATTGGGATGGACTTTGGGATATCAGGGTGTTTTGAGAATCACATCAAAATGAAAAAGCCTTGACATTCAAATCTGCCAGGTCTCAGAACAGTTTGGCTAGAATTTTCTCCGTAGTATCCTAACTTATTCTACACATACACTGACCATTCACCTTTGTTTTCAATTCATTTGAAGTGGTATATCTGAATGAACACTGTTGGTCATCAGTAACTCTTTGGCAATTGAAACAAACCTGCTCACTTCTCTCTTCAATAAGAAGGCAATCAGTGTTGCAAATGCTTACTCTGTCAAGTCCAAATTCCCTGTTCCCCACCCCTAACCATTTTCATACCTGTTGGAGTTGCTGCTGTAGCTTGTGAATCTCTGCCAAGCTAAGTTCACTGAAGAGGTCTGCGACAAGACCAGGTGCAGGCTGGAAGCTCTGAGGTGTGGATGTCAGGCCTCCTACGCTGCTACCATTGGCGAAACCGCTGTCTTGCTCCTCACACTCTGTGGTGTGGCTGTGGCTGAGCTCCTCCAGGTTGGTCTGCAAGCTGTTCAGAGAATCATGACGGCCCCCAACATGGACGGCTAGCTCCCGCCGCAGTTCCTGCTTCTGCTCACGCTCAGCCTGCACAGTCTCAAGGGCCTCCTGAAGTTGCTGTTCGGCCAAATCCCGAAGACGACCCAGTTCTTGTAGTTGGGAACCAGCCAACATGAGCTCTTCCTCATGGCACCTTAGGGCACGCTTGACACTCTCGAATTCCACCTTAGGATGAAACAGGGACTTAAGTACTGGCACTGCAATCGCATTCCACTTCACACTTTAAAGTCTATATCTTTTTTCATTCACAGGCAGACCATGATTAGATCAATTAGATTAGGTCACTCTTGATAGTAATATGGGCAGCATATACCGTAAATTTAATAAATAAATACGTCATCTATGCCTTTTTTCTGGGCCAATAACACTGTTCTTAAAATCTGCTACTAAGTCCTTACTCCATTTAAAAAATGTCAAACATTTGGTGGCAGCACCTCTCGTATAATTCGCTTTCTCAAGGAATTCATTGCCTGATCTATTAGTAGCAGAACGAAGAATTTTAACTCGATGACCTTATGCTAGTCAAAGTTTAACTTGGAATGTGGATGAGAAAGATAAGGTTACATTTTAAAAACCTTAATAAAAATGCATTAATGGATCTGTTTGGGTCTTGAAAATATTTCTATGACCTACGCAAGGAAAAAAACATTCTATTTTCTAAAAACATGTTTTAAATTGTCTTCAGTGGTCTACAAAGTTGATACAAGTTATCATAAAGCTAGATACAAATAACACAAATGAACAAGAGATGGAAGTAGGTAAACATAAACTGAAGAAAAGATCAGAAAACAAGATGGGGAAGAATGAACTAGTCTGCTTAAGCTATTTGCAGTTTTTAATGAGGGAGAAGTTAGATTTTCAGAATACTTTCTGAAAATCCCTTTTTGTCTAACACAGTTATGTTCTAAATGGCAAATTCCATATATGTACACTTCAGCTTCCACAATTCTCAGTAATGTTCCTGCTGGCTGGGGAATTTTGGGAGCTGCTCCACCTATCAGGAAGGTGTCATGACAGAAATTTGGCCTAAGAGGTGTTGGTGTAGTTGGATACAAAAGACAGGCTCTTAATAAAAATTCTGGAGAATGCTTCTTAACTGCAAAGGATCAAAGCTCTTGAAAGTTTCTATGCATATGAAGACAAGGTGTTAAAATTAGGCATTAAGAAATTAGTATTTTATTTATCACATTTGTATATCATATACCACTTAATTAAAAAACAATAAACACATTAAAAAATCACAGTTAAAAATAACTAAAGGATGCAAACAAAAGAGGAGAAGATGATATTGACTGCAGTAAGGGGAGCCATTGTAAAATCTCTCTGATCCCATCAGGCCCCAGTCCTGATAATATAGTGAGGATTTTTGGGACTTGAAGAATGTGGAGAGGGATGGATCTAATCTTACTTTTCCTAGAGGGAGAGATTTCCACCAGGCGGTTGCTGCAGTAGAGAATAAATCTCCCAAAATCACCAATACTCTTAAAGGGAAATTTATCCCCACCCACCCACTAATATACAATTATTCACTAAATGTATAGGCATTACAACTCCTAAAATTTCTAATCACCATGGCATGCAGAAATTGTCGTTTCCACACACATGGATAGCAGAGGCTGGAGAAGATTGATTTACATCTTCTCCATGTCTTGTGCACTATTCAAGCAAAGAACCAGCTGAGGTACTTTCTACTCATGGAGGCCCAGGCAAGAACAGGTAAACTATGCAGTGAGGATGAAAGCTAGAACAGCAGGAAGTGAAGTGACCAGTTAAGTTCTTGAATTCAACAGGCCTTTGCTTCTGCAAAAGGATCCACTATTTATTTCCACTCAGCCCTCTCCCTGTTTTAATTTCTTCCAAATCCCATCTTGCATGCAAACCGGCAGATATTCTCTATGCACAGAAAAATATCTGAGTCCACTGTCTCTCTCTCCAATTATATGCTAGATCAGGACAAGAATAATATTGTTAATGAAATTGCATCCCTAGCAACAGTTGTAGACATCTGAATAGCGTCTTTAGAATATAGGAGTTAAGCACTGAATAATCTGTTTCATATCAAATCAACAGTAGATCAAGTCCTGAATAAATATAGTCGAAGGTACCTACATACATACAGATGAAGTTAATGCCAGGTTCCCACATTGTGGACATCGCTATACCTGATTTCCCCGGAGGATGGAGACCTGTTTCTGCAGGGAGATATTTTCTTCTTCAAGCTCTCCACAATCCTGCAACTGGCAAAGTTCCCGTGACTTAGCTTGTTTCATCTCCTCACGCAATTGATTTTTTTCAGACTCCAGAGTCTGGCACTCCTGTAAAGGGATTATGAGAAGGGAATGGTAAAGCCATCCCTTTCCTAAAACAAAAACAGAACTAACACCAAAAGCAATTTAAGGCTGCCCATTATGTTTACAAGAGCCGTTGGTGGCGCAGTGTTTAGAATGTAGTACTACAGGGCTAACTCAATGCTCACTCCAGGAGTTCAATCCTGAGCGGTTCAAGGTTGACTCATCCTTCCATGGTGAGTAAAATGAGGAGCCAGATTTTGGGGGGCAATATGCTGACTCTGTAAACTGCTTAGAGAGGGCTGTAAAGCACTATGAAGTCTAAGTGCTACTGCTATTCATTTGAATATTAGTAGCTTGGGTTGATAGTTATGTTGTTGGTCTGAGCTCCAAGCTTGGTGATTTGGTTGCAAACATTTTTGTCCCCACAATCAACACAAATTTGATCTAATTGGGATCACAGTTGTAACCCAGGCAAAATCAAGGAGAGAAAGGGAATTTCTGGAAGCCTGGTTTTCTACCAATAAATCAATAAACAGACACATTGACATCGACCCAATCTATCAACCACTTAGAACAAAATGACATCAACCACGAACCCAAAAGAAGACCAACGTACAGCCACGCTGCAGAGTAATAACTTGACAGATCACAAGAAATCGGACCACATCACTCGCAGCCAGGTAATAAAGGCCAATGCTCCCCCAGACAAGCACAATCCAATCCGCACTGAAGATGTCACCTTGAATGTGGCGAAATGTTTGCAACCAAATCACCAAGCTCAGAGCTCAAACCAACAACATTGCTATTTATTTAAGTAGAATAGAAAGCTTCCCCTAAAAATAAATTATGCATATTACCCTTAGAATCTGAGATTCAGCATTCTAAACTGTACCCAATTATACATAACCTACCACTGGGAAGTCTTGTTCTTTATAAGAGAAGCATGCAAAAGAAAGGGGTACAAGTGGCAAATACAGTAGGATACTTGGTCTCTGAAAAGGGGCAAAAAGCATTATTCCCTAAGGAAGGGAATGGAAGGGAAGGAGTTTATGCTAACATGATTGGAAAAGTCACGCACACACACGATTCACAGAATACAGTTATTGCTGCATTAACTCTCCAAGAAAGAATTAAGTAGTTACATGAATATTAATTTCCCAACAGAAAGTCAAGTGCATATCTCCAACTTGTGGCTACACAGACCTTTTGAGTGTCTTAGAAATGCAGCACTGGACCCAGAACTAACTCCAATTCCAAGACTGGAAAAGAGCCAGAAATAGTTTGCTGCATGGCACTTTTGAGACACCAGAAGTACCCCCAGAATCATCACCCACCACTTTGAGTCATGAAAATGGAAACCACAGTACAATTGTATGGATAAAATATGTCAGATTCTTGCAATATGAGACTAAAATAACATGGCTTTCTCCCTGAGGTATTTTCTGTAGGAAAATTGTTACATTTTTTCTGTTCTTCAGAGGATCTCTCAAATGAAAGTTTAAATGCTTAGATTATTTTCCCCACACTGTTCCCCAGCTTTAAGTTTGAAAAGGAGCGGGGAGAGATGGTTTCATCACTTTTTCCTAAATAAGCAGGACATTACATTAGTATATTTATAAGTCCTGAAAACTCAAGTGGAGCAATAAAGGTCCAGTTTAAACATGAAAAGTAGACTATCCAAGTCTGATGATAGCAGAAATTTTAAAGCACATGGACAGTAACTGGTGAAATTTCAAGACAAATAAAAACTGAACCAGCTGTGCAGTAATGAGATCCTGAGCTATAATACTTTCAAACTTGTGACCATGTTTCAATTTCTTTCTTCTTGGCTAAGAGTATCAGAACATAGTCATTTGCTTAATATGAATGCACTTACTTTATATAATTTACTTTATTCTGATGCTTCTAAGGATATCCCTCCTTAATCAGGCCTTGCCCAAATTACCTTCCTTAAGTCTCGCAAAGCTACACTGAGCCGCTCATTTTCCGCCCCTGTATTGTCAAGCTGGGATTTCAGGAATTTCACTTCACTTTGGAGCTCCTCAATGGTTTGAGTCAGATGGGCTTCTTTAGAAGCCGATTCCCTGAGTAGAGACTCTTCCCGATTCTCCCCATCAGCTGCTGCTCGTTTATGGCTGCTATGAGATTCTGCCAAAGCCTAAGGCAAAAAAGAAGATGGAAGACATTGCTCAGCCTAAGGTCATATTAAAAGTTCAAGGCAGAGCGGGGAAATTGTTCACTAAATATATAGGTATAGGTATACGTACCTCCTTCATGCAGGCCAATTCTACCCTTAGGAACTCTAATTGACCTTCCAGATCTCCACAGCGCTGCTTAAGCTCCTCATTCTCCTCCAGCACAGCTAGCCCATACTGGGCTGCCTGGACATTCTCTTGGATGGCCTCCTGCAGCTCAGCTGCTAGTCGCTCCACCTCTGCTTGCAGCTTTGTAGAATCCTGGTCCATGAGAGTTTCTGACATGCTATACCTAATGATAAATGAAAATGTGGTAGGAGATTGGAAATAATGAATACAAGTTAGTTAGATAGAATGAAGGACAAAGCTATTCAGTGGTCAGCATAACCAATTCCCTTTAATTTCAAGTGTATGATCTCTATTCAGCCTAAACCATATTTACAGTGTTTATAGGTCTAACTTAGTCATCCTTAGAGCTAAGTGACCAGTTTTCCATGTAAGACTAATTCACTTATTATATAGCCCAAGGAGGGCAACTTGCGGTCTAGTGGTAAGAACCATTATTGCCATGATTTGTGAACATCAAGAGTGCTGTAGTTAGGGGAAAATTCATAAGTCCAAAAATAGTCCTATTTAGTCCTTCATCATATTTATCCACTTTATGATGTAAGCCTCCCATTTTGAAGTACTTAGCTATTTCCATAAATGTTAAGTTGAGTCCTTGGCTACCAGTCTCAATAAGTCCTATAACACAGAGGTCTCCAACCAGTGGTCCAGGGATCACTGGTGGTCTGCAAGAAAATTTTGATGGTCCGCAGTGCACAGAAGTGAAGGAGCTGCTCCAGGATGACCAATGGACCAGAGAGGGGGAGAGAGAGATGAGAGAAAGAGAGATGAGAGAAAGAAATGAGAGAGGAAGGGAAGGAGAAAGAGCAAGATGAGAGAGAGACGGAGACAAAGAGAAGGAGACAAAGAGAGAGAGAGAGAGATGAGAGGGAGAGAGAGAGAGAGAGAGAGAGAGAGAGAGAGGCGGAGGAGAGGACATATCCCGGTGTTTTGTTTTCTGTGGGAAATGGGTCCAAATGGCTCTTTGAGTGTTTAGGTTGCAGAAACAGGTGGCCAAGCTAAGTGCCTGAAGGACCTCATCCTGTCACTGCGAGTCCAGGCACTTCAGTGAGTGGCGCACTGATTCCTATTAGTGGTCCGCTGGATTTAAAATTATGAATTTGGTAGTCCCTGAGGTCTGAAAGGTTGGAGACCCTGCTATAAAACATGAATATGTATCTGAATAAACTAAATTTATCTAACAAAGGATAAAAGGCCTGACTTATTACACATCAAGATAAAGAAATGGCTGGCATGACTTAGAGACTTTTAAAAAGATACAAGTAACAAAGGAACCTATTTGTGCCTGCCCCCCCCCCCCAAACAAAAATTCAAATTCCACACATGTAGCCAATCATTACTCTGGGAAGCACAGCAGTTAATACAATCACATTTGAGAACAAGGCATTAAACATCATATCAACAAGTTATAAAATTTCTAAATCCATTATATATAGCTGGTCCTTTTTTAATGAGGGTAGTTAGGATCAGAATTTCTATCCCTAAGTAACACTGTCATAAAGTGTGTCACCATGTGACCATATTGCTTAGTGTGGGGAATCCTGGCAGTCCCTGTTGCCATTAAGTAAGGATCGTGGATCATTAAATGAAGACTATCTTGCAATGTCCTACTGGCTTCCCATAAGCAGAGTCAGTGGGAAAGCCAGCAGGAAGTTGCAAGACCCAGGTGGTTCACAAGCAAGCCTGTGGACTGGTAAGTAGCTCCCGCACAGATGTACAGATGATTGGTAAGGCATGGCAGAGGTGGCTGTTGCTCCATGTCAGGGAGGATGGCTGGCAAGGTATAGCAATGATAGCAGCTAGACTGGGAGTATCTACTGCTGGGTGGGAGAGACATACCAGAGCGACTTGTGACTTTTCCTGCCAGCTTCACCACTGACTTTGCTTGTAAGAAGCCAATTGGAAAGGTTGCAAATGATGATCATGTGATTGGAAGTCACTGGGACAGTTGTGGGAGCCAGTTGTTCAGCACCAGATCACAATCACATGACCAAAGGGTGCTGGGATGTCTGGAACGTCAAGGACTGGTTATAAGAACCGTTTGTTCAGAACCCTCATAACCTCAAACAGTCACTGAACAAGTAGTCATTAACCAAGGACTATCTGTATAAAGTTTTTATAGGATTTTCGTATTGTGGTACCTAAGGTGTGAGGATCTGGATGTAGCACAGCAGACTTCAACAGGTGAGGCTGGCCCCATCCTTGATGTCCTTCCAGCTTCCAGAAGTCCCCTAAAACTTGGTATGTCAATAGGCTTGGGAGTCTTATATATACCGATTTAATAAGGTGGCTATATCATGTATAACAACTACAGTAATGCTCTCCCTATCCCTTTTTATAATTTTAATTGTAGTGGGGTTTTTTGTAATTAGTCTTTAATGATTTTACTGTATGCAGCTGAGAGTCATGTGATGGCATATATATTAAATGATTTTTTTTTTAAATGCAGCAATAGCTGCTAGGCCAAGTTGTGCTCATGGCTACACCTACATCTGAGATAAATACAGCATGAACTTTAAGTTATGCTAGCACTATCTGTTCCTCCAGGACTTTCAAATGTTAAGAATTAATGGCAAAAAGGAGCCAGATTAAATGACAGACAAGATTGCTCTTAAATGATATGCGATGCAAGTTAACGTATATCCTACACTGCTTCTATCCCTGAAGGATTTCTGGGAAAATAAGATATTGCATACTCATAGAGAATGTTTCCCTGTGCACTCTTATTCCGTGGAGCATCCTAAGACACTGCAACTAGACAACAATACTAACTGTAGTATAATGCTTGTCATTGAAACTTTCAGGGATGTTAAGAGCCAATTATTTTCAAGTTTTATAAAACTGTATCTTAGAAACCAGATTTATGGAACACACCGTGATCTAACTAGTGCAGCTTCAAATTCAATGAAGCATTGAGAAACGAAGAATCATCAAATAAAGAAGCAATTAAAAACATGGGACCAGCATCCATCTATCTGTATACATAGAAAATGTGTAAATATAGAAACTTTGAACTTATGTTTTTGAACAGAATGAATTAACAGATACCACTGTCAGGAAATCAACTCATCTAAATGTAGATCTTTTTGGTAGGTAATTTTAAGTCAGTATGTTGTCTCAGCTGACTACCCACAAATTCTTAACTGCCTAAAGTCAAATATTCCATGAATGTTATTTTGGATTGCAGATTTTCTTTTCTTATGTTAGCAAAGAAAACTTCTTCTACCAGCCCTGCAGCAGTCAGCGCAAACTTAGCAGCACACAAAGCTTCTCCCTCTTCTTCCTCAACAGAGTTAAAACTGCAGAATTAAGTACAAATGCAGTTATTTATTCCTTAATGTGCTTGATGAGAATTAAAATCTGTAAAAGTCATTGCTTTAATGGATGTATTTCACATGAAGACTACATAGACAAGTTCAAATATTTCTAGGTAATTTTGTTTTGATCAAACGCACTCAAGCTAACTTCTCTCACAAGGCTGCTGCAAGGGTTAAAGGAAGAGAAAGCATACCTACTTCCTGAAAGAGAAATGTCATGTTCACTGACTTACTTTTTCTAACCTGCACAAGTTTCTTTACTGGTCTCATAACATTCATGCCTTTTTGTTTCTTTTCTGTTTTCAGTTAGGTTTTTTTTTTTACAATGCATCATATAGAGATAGAAATATATATTCATTTTCCTCTTAAGTAAAAGAGTACTCTGTGTTTATTATTTTTAGTCTTATTATAACCCTTTTATTTTATTTAAAACAAAGATGAATGTTCATTATCTATTAACAGATAATTACAAAGGTTGTGCAATTACAGGTAGTCCTCAACTTAAAATCATTCATTTAATGCAGTGGTTCCCAACCTTGTTGGAGCTATCGAACCCCACCAGTTTCATATGCGCATTCACCGAACCCTTCTTAATTGGAAAAATAAAAT
>JAOYMU010000098.1:5780612-5793517 GCA_025802295.1 Psammodynastes pulverulentus
GCCGGCTTGGCCTGACCACTCTCGGTCCAGTCCCCGGGGATTTTTATAGTTTCTGTATAGGGGGTTTTTTAGTACAGGGTTTTGTAGTTTTATATGTTTTTAATGTACTTTTACTGTATATATTTTATGTTTTTTAGTTTTGCCCTGTACCCCGCCCCGAGTCCCTTCTGGGAGAGGGGGCGGGTTATAAATCGAATAAATGAAATGAATGAAATGAAGTCTAAACATCTGACTGACTGTGAAGAATCATTAATATTAGTCTGATAGTGGATGTGGCAGTACCTGACAATAGCAGAATGGAAGAGAAAGCTAGAGAAAATCACAAAATGCAAAGACTTGTAAATAGAAATAAAGTGACTGTGGGGAAAAAAGCAAAGGTAGTACTAATAGTAATAAGCTCCTTGGGTGTAATCAATTGGAGCATCACTTGAACACCACTGGCATTGATAAAGCCTCCATCAGTCAATTGCAAAAGGCATTTTTTCTGTACTTGGAACAATCTACATCCAATCTAAACATCTGGCTGATTGTATGATAAATTGCAATAATAATAACAGATAGAAAGGCAGGCTGAGGAAACAGACTCCTCATGTGCCTATTGACCTATGCTTAGATGTAAACTTTAGGAATAGTAGATTATATTGTACATTCATTTTGTTCTATGTACAAAAAATCACAACAAAATTGCTTTTACAGAAAACATTGAGTTAGATAACAGATTATAAATTGGAAGCATGTCTAACAGTAAAACTCACTGATTATTCTGGTTGCGGACTGCATTAGTCTGGCAAGATTCTGTCAATTAGGTGTAAATAAATAAAGAATTGGATTCAACAGGATTTCACTATGGGCTTAGTCTTGACACGACCTTAGGAGAAAACATTATTTTCAGTGCCAACTTTGATTTCTGACTAGGCAACAGTTTTGTCAGATAACATTTTAAGCAAAATCTCATCCATAAAGTCATATTTACTTTGATCTTCCTAGATTGAGTGACAGCATCTGCCTGCTATCTGTGGTTGAATTCTGGTCATATAACTTGGTTGGTCACTTTTGCAAATATAGTTTAAGTGCTGGTACTTCACTTCACTCCCACCAACACATAGATTTCCACATAAATGATTGCTTTGAGTTTATATGTTGTTCCAATAGTAGCCAACTCTTGAGCAGCTTCCATACCTTCCATAACCAGGAATAAATAAATCATAACCAGTGCCAGGTGGTCCTTGGTTAACAACAACAGTAGGGAGCAGAATTTCTATTGCAATATGGTGGTAAAGTGTGAACATGCTGTGATGTGTGAACATGCTGCTTAATGATGGCAGTTCTGGCATTTCTAGTTGCTATTGTTAAGCAAATCCTACTACATCATTAAGTGCAACATCATGGGGTTACCATTTGCTACCTCCTACCAGCTTCCCCATTAATTATGCTTGTCCAGCTCCCCAGTGATTGTGAGATGCTGCAATGTCATAATTGTGAACCAGTTACTATATGTTGAGTCGCAATTGTGTGACTGCAGGGATGCTGCAAAGGCCAGAATTTTGAGGAGTGGACATAGGTACAACTTGTTCAGCATCTTTGTAAGTTCAAAGGATTGCTGAATGAGTGGTCACTAACCAGGACAAGCTATACAATTATATATCGATGGACAATTGCACGATTAAATAAATACTGCACAGTGGTAGTAAAAATGTGTAGCCTGGTTTTGGGTTGCAGATGGTTTGTAACAAATAGGTTTACACTACAAGAGAGAACTACCTTAAAACAAATCCACCTCAAGACCTTAGGATAGTCCGATTTTAACTGCCTTCCAAAAATCAGCAGCATCAGGACCATACAGGACTATACAGACGAGGTGAATGTGGGGCAAAGGCCAGCATTTGACAAGGGCTGCTTTTTGGATCTTACTGATGGGATTCCCTGTGAGACAAAACCTCAAAGAACTAATTTTTCCTGATATCATTTGATGAGGAAATATAATTGGGAGCATGCAATCCCAAAGATACTTAGGTCCTAAATCATGAAGGGCTTTTAAAATGAGATCCAGCATCTTGAATTGCACATGGAAGTCAACTGGTGTGATATGAATAAACTGAGATAAACATCTAACTACTTCAGGCTGCCACATTCTGGAGCAGCTGCATCTCTAAGGATAGGATAATGGGGAACACATTGCAATTACTTGTATATTATAATATATGCCTCATCCACTTAGAAGGAGGTCTATTGTAAAAGCAGTTGGGATAGTTATTTCAGGCAGGAATTTGGTGGCAATAGCAAGTGTAATCAAATGGAAGACATTCTTTAACTAGTAGATTTAATGTACTAAAAACTTGTTGGTAGAAATAGCCTGTGACTCCCATTAATTTATATCCATATTAATTAGTGGGATGGATAAACTGCATTATATATAGGTAGTATTTTCATTTCAAAGGCTGTAATAGGCCAACATTTTTAATTTGAAAATGTAATTTAATGTAATTTAATGTAATTTAATTCTTGATAAAAACAGTCTGTTTATATTTCTAGGCTTTCTATTATTCTAATTCTTCAGGGAAAATGGGATAAAAATCTCTATTAGCAATTTTTCACAAAGAAGGCATCAACTAAGTTAGGTAAAGACCCCAAAATACTTGAAAAAAAGTCAAAATATTCAGAACATTCTGGACTTCTAGTGAGGATATGGCAAACTCAAGATGCCCCTGAAGAAGGGGCGATTACGTTATGACCGAAATCACCAACTGCATGGGAATCTGGGCCAGTGAAATCTCTCTGGATAAAGGAGAAATCATGTGCCTGCCCACATGTATTCTGGACAACGGCTCCTTGTGAGGAGGTGTCAGGAACCAATATTTTTGTGATCTGCTTGTGTATTGAGTGACTGGGAATGGGGGATTCTATCATAGGTGAAATGCAAGGTTTAAGGATAAATTTCCATCAATCCTAATTTCTTAATCACTTTGATATTAATTTTTTATTGTTTCTTTTTAATATTCAGAACCTCTGTAATGGCAAGTTTCGTGGTATACACTGGATTAGTTTCTTCAATCCTTTACAAAAAAAGTTTTAAGTATGAGTTTAAGGATTTAATTAAAAAAACATAACAGCAAAAGGGGGATTAGAGTTGATTTTAGAATATTATAAAGGGTCCAGATGGATTTAGTAACATTCTGAAATTAAATGTAAAAATCCTTCCTGAGGGAAATTATTCATGTTTTGTACTTGGAAGAAAAACAACATGATAAGATAGGACTTTGAAAGTTGGACAGTAGGGAACACCAGAAGGAAATAAAGATTATAATTAAAGAGAAGCATACTTAAACTCAATCTAATAATGCAGAATGTAGCAAAATCTTCACCAATGGGTGCATTGAGAGCTATTTGTGAACAATAAACTCAGAAGTTAATTTTAAAGATCTTTGCCATTATTCATATACTAAATGATATTACAGAAGAGGAACAAGCATTTCTGGATAAGACTGAAATTAATTTCAATGTGGATGAAAAATGACAAGAGTACAAGAAGGATATGGAATATGATGAAATATTGAATACAGAAAAAAAAACCCAGCTGATGTTTGGACATACAAAGAATAGTCCAAAGAGCATCTTGGATAATCTTTCTACATTGGATTTTGAAAAAAAATTCAGCGATCTTGTGAGAAGAGAGAAAGAAAATTAATAAAAAGTGTTTGGACACTATTTGAAAAGACTAATGATTATGATTATTGTAAACAGAGGGAAGGAATATAACATTTATTTATTTGACCAAGGTTAAAAAAGATTTTTAATGGATTTTTTCTGACCAGGATAGGGTGATTATGTTTTAAGGTTTTGTTTATATAGAAGAGTTATATGGGGAAAAGTTCATTTGCTGTAATTTTAATTTATTTGGTTATAGTGAAACATTTTATGTTATTATCTTTAATCATTTTTATTGGATTTTATTGACTAGATTGAATGAGATTGAGAGGAATTTGTTTAATGATAGAAAATGAGATTTAAATGTAAAAGAAAGAAATTCAGGTGAGTTTATTAGATTGTAATACATTGGTTATTTTTTGGTAACTCTTAATGGGTTTTGCTGATCAGGATAGATGATGAAAAATTTGTTTATAGAAAATGGAAGATATGAGAGGAAGATATGGTTTGTTGTATTTTAATAGATGGTGATGAATTGGTAAAATTGTCTATATTTGCTGAGATGAAGGGGAAGTTGCTTTCCATTTTCTTTTATTTTTTCTTTATTTTTTCCTTCACTTTATCTCTGTTGTTTTATGTATATACACACACATACATGTTTTATGTTGTGTATCTTGTATTACATTTATTTGTACAATGTAATCTTTAATAAAATTATTACAAAACATTCAGAAAATTCTGAAAATAAAATTAAAACCACAAATATTTTTTTATTAGGCATAACCCAAAAAAGTTATTTTATTAAGATTTATGTTGCAGTTGTCTGCCACAATATTGGAAAAGAGAAATCTTGCTGTCAATTGAAGAGCGTGCAGCAATGGAAAATTATACATTTACAGGAGAGGTCTAATCAAATTCAACCAGGAGTGCAACATACAGTAAGGAAAGCTAAGACACCAAGAATATAGTGTGTGTGTGTGTGTGTGTGTGTGTGTGTGTGTAAATTTACATCTTTCATGTTTTTGTTTCTTCTGTTATAATTTTGTGTACTTTTTTATTTATTTAAATTAAAAACCTCTTTAAAAAGAAAGATGAAGTCATAAAAGTTACCTCTTAACACCATTTTTAATTAGACTAGAGGAAGTTACAATTTAGCTTCAACAAAGGACAATTTTATTTATTTCTTTGCTAGTCAAATTTGTATAGCTGTCTGTCTCACCAAAAGCAACTTTGGCCAACTTACAACAATCAAATAAAACAACAAATATAAAAAGATTAGGTCACAAATTAATGTTACTTTTGTGCACTTGTCTGTTTCCATACAGCATTCATGGTAGACTATAATTTAACCAAAGGAGAACCATCCCAGCAGTCAGAAGCATCAACAAGTCAGGCTCCCAGTTCAGTGAGTGATCAATAAAACACACTTCTTCACATTCAAAATACATTTTATCTAGCACATGGCTCTCTTGTAGACACTCTGGACCACAAACTGTAACACTCTGGATCACAATTAGATTGTAGCCTAAGATGTTGAGTAAATCCATCCATATGTATAGCATATCAGATGAACTCAAAAGTTAGATTACTTTGGTAAACTATGGGTAAATAAATATTTCTAAATTTGTACAGTCTATCACTATGTAATGAGATTCCAAGCAGTAAGGGCACCTGATTATAATAGTTGTCATGATTCAGGGAGAATGATATGTGATGTCACTGCATTGTTCTAATTAAAGAGAATTTTCTGTGCAAGGGTACTTTTCCAGAACAGAAGAGAAGATAGGGCAAAAGATAAGCATTAGTATTTTTGCACCTTACCAGCCACAGTCAAAGAGGACCAAAGTAGAATATCATCCCTTAAGCATTATACCCACACCTTGTCATCTCTCCTCAAATCCAAAAAGGCATTTCAAAGGGTTTTTGACCACTTCCTTGTCTCCCAAGAACAGCAGTGTGTACTGTATATAGCCAATCTCTCCATGCCTTTTCTCTTTTGTTAAGGGATGCTTTAAGAGACAGGGTATTGAGATAAATGGGATGTTTACCTAAAAATTGAAGAGGCAGCCAGCTGCTGAACATCACTCTGACATTGCCACCTTGGTTTTCCCCAATAAAGAAATTAAATATTTTAAATTAAATGTGAGTGTGCTTGTACAAGCTGAGATATACTGAGGAATTGATGTCTAAATCCACTGGTGAAGCAAGAGAGGTAATCGGGTTGGAAGAGAATGAACAAGGTTCAAACTATAATTCTATTAGGAATCTTGTTTAATGTAGAAATTTGAACTACGGGAACAGCAAGAATTAGCACTCAATATCCAGACTTATAAAGTTGCCATAGGTTTGCCAGGAAAGAGAGTTATTGAACAATTATCTCTTATTTAGTATCCCTGTTCCTCTCACAATCTCCAAATGAGAGCACTCCATCTTTCTTTACAGAAAGAGAAACTGACTGTCCTAGATGAAAGCACAGTACAGAATATGGGAGTAAATACAAAATAGACAGTATAAGGCTTAACATTCTAGGATCACTCAAGATAAGTACATTGTTAGCTACCTCATGGGAGCTCCATGTAAAATATGACAATTCTGAGGTAACTTAAATTGGTATACTTCTCTCTGCTATTCCTGTCTTCCTGCTCCATCCTTGTAGCAAGTGGAATCCAGTCGGACCCGCAGGTCCTCTACTGTTTCCGGATCTTCCCAGTCAAGTTACCGAAGTCCGAAAGATGCTCTACGCCATCGCATATTGCACTTGTCTGAATTGCTGCGGGTGGAGAAGGCCAATCGTGATGAGAACCTCTCCACTTATGTGGAACTGGTAAGCAAAGCTGATCGGGAAAAGGCACCCTCCATCCGTCAAGCATTTGAACGTATCAACCAACGCTCCTCGGCTAATATTGCTCATCTTGAACAGCGTCTGCAGGATTGCTTAGCCCAACTGAAGAGATTAGAGCAGAAGAATTTCTCACCTGCAGACAGCAGTTCCTCTCCCCCGCCCCAAACTCTCAAGGTCAATGTGGCCCATCAAGGGCCATATAACATATTCAAGTTCCGCCCTACAGAAGCTCCTCTAATAGAAGAATATTCCATCCCAGAGAGCACAGAAAATGAGTCTATCACAGAGGCAGCCCCAAAGCAATATCTTGAAGAGGAGGCAAAACAGAAGCTTCAAGAACTGAAGAGCCAGATCATGGAGCTAAAGGAATATCACAAAGTCCTGGACAATCAGAGGAAAATGTTAGACGAAACTTGGAAAGCTGATAAAAAGCAAATTATGGAACTCCTACAGGATGAAAAGAAAAGGTGGGCATCTACATTCTTGAGAACAGTGGTTCCCAGTATTCCATTTCTTTGCCATTGCAGGCTTGATTGTCCCTGGTGTCCTGTTTCCTTCTGACACTCATTCTCTTAGAATATCACAGCTTTGTCTTTAGTAACGAATCCACTGTGTCTTTCCTGGATATGAAGCTCTTTGCCTCATATGCCACACTCACACAAATAAGCAAGCAGTTACTAATGTAGTATCACAATACAGACCATAACTTGCCTATTTCTTCTGATCTTCTCCATGCTTTATTGACATTACTTAGAAACTTCCTGTTTTCTTGTAATATGAAAAGGGCATAGCCACAACCTCCTTAGCCAGGAGGATTGTTGCAATATTTTTTTATTATAAAAAGATCCATTTTGAATGCAGAAGCATATAGAGAATGAGAACATTTTACAATTAATCCCACTTGGGATATCTTCACTATTGGCACTCCACATTTATTGATGTGCTTTCAAAGCACAGCAGAACACACTAATACTGGGTTGCTTTCTTTGCTGGTATTTTCCATCCCATAATCCTCCAATCAGATTAGATTAGATTATTATATTATAACTAAACTAGACTATTTAAAAGATTGCTTTGTAAAAAAGTAATTTCAGTGAATGAACAGATAATTCTTCATATTTTTCTTTAAAAATAATAATAAAATAATGTACCTACAGCATGAAATAAGAGGCTAGACTGATGGATGAGTAACCATTCCATTTGCTAGTAAATATCTCTGTTATTTCTGTTATGTAGCCAAAAGGAAGTCAATCATTACAAATAAATTGTAATTTGAGTTTATATTTATTATGTCTATTTTTACCTTCAGATAATTTCATTTAGATAAAAGAATATCTGGTAGAGAACTGTTCAGAAGCATATTTAGCATAATTTAGCCTACCAAATTGTTCATCTACTTCTTGTTACACCTTTGGTGGCAATAGTGCCTTTCTAGTTCCAATCCTCACTGGGTTCCCAAAAGTATTTTTTCCCACCAGTATTAGATTCAGTGCTTTGATGTACCCCAGAATGTTTGGGTTTTTTTGTTTTCATATTCCCAAATTCAGATGGCACTGGATATGTGTAATCCTCTCTCCTCCCTTTTCCAATCCAGGGTGAGCATTGTCACCCATTTCTTCTACTGGAAGTGTCAAATCAGGAAGCAGAGCCAGCTCATCATAATCCATTTACAGCAATGCCTAAAGTGGTGGCTGTAACAAGATCAGCCAGTTGGCTGGGAGGTGGGGGGGAGGAGGAGAGAAAAAGGACTTAGAACACAGGATCAGATTACAGAACTTCACTTAATGCCACCCTTCTTCAGGCACTATAACCTGGAAATACAAGTGAATGATGCGGTACAGCTAAATCTCAACGAAATCACCAACCTCAAACATGATCTGGCCTGCACTGAGGAGAAGATGGTTTATCAATCTTATGAGAGGTCCCGAGATGTCTGGGTAAGAGATTGCTTAACTAAATGCACGGGTGCTATGCACACTATTGTTCTGGGAGCAAAGAACAGGACATTGGAACAGGTTGCATGTGGCTAGCTTAACAGAGTGCATAGAAATGCAACAAAAGAAAAAAATGTAATATCCCACTTTACTCAATAGGCTACGACCACTGTCTTTAGAGAGAGAGAGAGAGAGAGAGAGAGAGAGCAGTGTATTTTTGCAATAAGAAATAAAAGTTGCAATGACTGTCAATGTAGGGTGCCAGAAAACTCAGAGGATGAAGGATTACAGAATCCTTCTGTTATGAGGGGTACAAGCACTGGCACTGTTGTTTTGTTTGCTGATAAGATCACCATGAACCTGATTTTGCACGTACTGCAACATCAGTGTGTTAGCATTAGTAACACACATAAGTGGGATCTACAACAAAATATTGCATTGTGCCTTCCCCTTTTGTACAAGTCAGCATTCTATGACCAATGAGCATAGTATTAATTGGGCTGTTTTGAAGTCCCCTCAGCATTTATCCTCTAAAGTATTTCCTCTCTGTGCATTTGTAAACCCTGACAGCCTTCTGAACTTGTTGGCATCTTTCTTGTCTAGATCGTGCCACTTGGGTTACCCAGGAACCAGAAAACTGACCTCCCTCTTTGCAGATATAAATAGAGCCATCAAAGAATTAAAGCATGTGAACCTGCAAATGGCAGGTGAAAAATAACACTGTGGAAATCTACCTCGGATTAACTAAATCAGTGTCTGGAAATTGGCTGGTCCTCTCCTGACCTGTCTTTTCCTTGTCTTTGTGGTAGGAGGTGCTGGATTCCTACCAAACCCGGCTTGCCAAATTGGAACAGCAGCAGCAAGCCCAACAGCAGGAGGCAATGGAGATGCCCCAGGCCAGTATGTATAAGCTTTACGGACAGCTCATGAACCTCCTATTGACCATTGCTGCCATTATCCTGGTGTTTTTTTCAACAATTTCAGCTTTTATAGTTCCTCTTCTGCATACTCGTATGCGGGCCATGTCCACTCTCCTTGTGATCACCATCATAACTCTTGCATGGAATTACTTCCCTGACATTATTGAGTCAGAATGGAAAACATGGCTTCCTTCATCTTGACAGTCAGACAACCTTGGCATCACTATTTCTGTACCTATGCTGCAGCTTCTCAACAATATAACTATTTATTTGTTTATTAAAATAAAAAAAGTAGTCTGTCTTTCTGTTCTTTCTTTTCTCCTTGATTGTTTCTATAGCTATGAAGAACTAAATTACAAAACTGCTTGAAAAACAACTTCACATGACAATCCACCTCTGAATTCTAGCATCCTAGATGAGCTGAAAAACATTGCAGGAAGCTTGAGGATTGGTGGTCATGTTTGGTGTGGAGGTTCAACTTTTGGAGAGGAAGACAGGAACATGTGCATGCACACATGTTGTGTAGATGAAAGCATGATTGCACATGAAAGAAAATAAATGGGATTTGATAGGTTTAAATTCTTGTTTAAGCTATTCAGCCCACAATTTTTTTGGTACCTGAGACAGGAAATCCTATTGCATTCTAATAACAGAAATTCAGTACTCTTCTCATCAGTTAAGGTTTGCTCAAGAAAAGTTTCCAAATGTTATATCTCATTGCTCAGATTTGTTTTTCTTACACTTTTCTGCTGTCAGGGGTGACCCATACTTCTCAGTTTGAGCTACCAGTTTCACCCTGCTTGATTTCTACAGATATCCATTGTCAAAAATTAACATTACATTTTGATATTTTTCTTTTCCCACTAATCCACAGTCATTATACTGGCAGCTAAGGCAAATTCCCATATGCATGGATACATTTCAAGCAATACACATTGTGGACAAAATGTAATGTTTTGCAACACCATTTGTAAGATACAAACTCAGCTTTTATACAGAAGGTAAACATTTTTGTACATTAATTTATTCTGTCTCACTGCTGTAAGGTTTTTAAAAATAAATTTACCCATTGCATTTCTAGCTAAATATCCCATGGAACATGGGTGATTTTAATATCAAATACTATGTACAGAATGGGTCCTGTTGAGCCATGCGGAGGAGATATTCAGAGCTCTGGGATGGCCAAAGTGCTACGGCAAGTTCTCATTTATGATTTCTGCCAGAATTATGTTTCCTCTTAGGCAAAGCTAAAAATCAGTATCTCCAAATATGCTGAGGCACAGAAATTGCAGGGAACAACTTCATTCTCCAGCCTCCTTTCAATGGACTCCCTGCACCCACCCAAACACCTCATAAGAGGGGCAGAGCAAAAGATAATCAAAATAGAACTGCTGTGGCTGATTTCTAGATTATCCCCTTTTGTGGATACTACTATCTACCCATTCATAGGAAGTGGCATCTTGAAGATGAGTGAATTCTCTATAAAAAGAAAAAATGGGATAGACTTGCTTCACAAAAGTCATAAACTTTCCACGGAAGCCCCCTTTGTTCTGCCTCTCTTGCAGTCCGAAGGATAAGTGAAAGATTAATTAAAGATACAATGATAGGAAATGAAAACAACAATCAAAACAACCCCTGAAGCCCCAGGAAAATTTCAGACTGACAGAATATTTGAATATAGAGATATGAACTTTTCATTGCCACCCCTGAAACGATTCTGAAAGGAAAGTAGAAACACCTCCCTATCCCTAGGAGAAATAGAAGCACCCAACCTGGGTCACAGTCTTAAGTCCAAGGAACGGGTTTGTGCAATAGCAGCCCAATATATTAGATATGCATAGGGAATCCATATGCTGCAGAAAGAAGGAGAAATTCTCACTAGGGCTTTCCTGGGAGGCAGAACTGTCTTGATATCTATCAAGAAAGAGCTCTTATGCCGGTGATACAGAAGAGTTAGAGGCAGATGAGACTTCAGTGCGGGAAGTAGAAGAAAGTTCAGAACCATCGTCCACTTTCTTGCCAAAGAGCTGCATTATGCAATTACGGAACTGCCAGGAGATAGACAAATGTCAATAAGCATTTACAAGTTCTACCCTTTTCCACCACATACAACATAATCCCCAAATGATATAATCCACATCCCTCAGTTGCTTTCTGTTCACTATTCTTAATCCGCCCATCTCTCTTAATTCTAATAATTTCCAGCTATTCCATTGGGTCCAGAGCAAATTACCTGTCTGTTCATGAAGACATAGATAATTGGATTGTAAATGGTGGCGCTTTTTGCAAAGAAGGCAGGCAGGGAAGCCGTCAGGGGGTGAAAGGCATAGCCTGGGTTGGCAGCAGCAAAACAGGCAAAAAACGTATATGGTCCCCAGCAGAAAATATAAGCAATAATCATGACCACTACCATTCTTGACACTTCCTTCTCAGCCTTCTGTGTTGATTCTGACTCTTTCTGCTGGGCTGCAACCTATGAGAGAAAAGAAAGAAGTAAGATCAATAAGTTACATCTAAGATCCCTAGGCTGTGATTTGGAACAAGAGAGAGAAAGGAGTTTACCATAGAAATTGGATCCAGGTTAAATTTGTATGTGGATATCCTTTTATAAGTAAAGTAATATAAGCAGAAGTATGGAGAAGATGAACTAAAGAAAACTGGGAATCATTCCTGGCAAAGGCTTTATTAGGAAACTGAGATTAGCCAGAGAACTTTTATAGAAGTGGAGATCAATTTAGAGGAACTAGCTAGATATATATTGATAGTGAGGAGATCTTATTTGTGTTGCAACGTTATTAAGGATTTTCAAGTACAGTGACAGAATTGGGGCTCCATTAACAAAAGATTAATTCTCTATATAGCTCTCAATTAGAGACTCTATAGCAGTGATACTTTAATTTGGGAGAAAGTGTGCTTTATAAGGAAGAAAGATCCAGTCACAAGGGACACAAAGGAGGGTGCTAGAGGAAAGGAAGGATACATGACATCTGTGATATAATACAATGTGTGTATTTACCGCACGGATAGCCATCCACACTTGCAAGTAACAGATAATGATGACGGCCAGGGGAATTGCACAACAGGTAATCATCAGGACAATCATGTAAGACTGGACACCTGGATCTTCATTGCCACTGAATACATCTGGACCACATGATGTTTTCAGACCATGGGGCCAGTATCTGGTTGGGAGGAGAAGAAAGTTATTTTCACATTTGAGATTTGAATAATCTTTTGAGCCCCTCTTAGTATGTTTTATGTTTGTTTATATAAATAAAACAATAATTTCTGATGCCACACAACATTCTGACCAAGATAGATTTGACATACACATGACAAAGCAGTTACACTCAGAATTGCTTTAGGCTTCAACATCTGAATACCCTTGTACACATATCCTGCTCATTCTTTAACATCTCATAAAAATAAATGCCAAACAAAAGATTTAATGACTTGTAGATTTAAAAAGATCAATGATCCACATAACTCAGGGATGTCCAAACTTGGCAACTTTAAGACTTGTGGACTTCAACTCCCAGAATTCCCCAGCCAGCATGGCTGGCT
>JAOYMU010000098.1:5825853-5839903 GCA_025802295.1 Psammodynastes pulverulentus
TTTTTTTTAAACTACTCTGAAATGCTTTTGTACAAAACTTATACACATGGCTGAGAAAAAGAAACAACTAGTGAATAATTAAACTGTTAATTGATCATCACTGTTTTAATACTATATTTTTCTTTGGTTTGAAATATTTTACAATTCTTGTGGTTTTTAAAGTTTTCATTTCATAAATCTTGTAAACATTCTTAGATTTTCATTATTCATACATTAATATTGTATTTAATTGGTAGATGGTTATAACTATTATTAAAATATTATGCTTTTTTATTTGTTATTGCTAAATAACAATGTAAAATATGCAATTGCAGTTTCTTGGATTAATAAAACCTCTATATTCTTACTGTTAGGCATACATATTGTCTTCCAGTTTAGATTTCTATTCTGTCTTCTTCAGATTGGAAGCAGTTTTCTACTGTTCCAGTTGTGGATTGTCCCCTATTTATACATGGGTGTCTGAGAATGGGAGGCAAAGCACTCATTACCCTTCAAGTGCAGGGACTTTCTGTAAAAAGTATTCTGTTATCTAAACTGACAAATCTAGATATTACTTTTTAATGAAAAGAATATTTAAGGATTTTTTAAATAAATGAATGTGTATTTAAATTCCTTTTATCTGCATGTATCTTTTTAGAGCTGAATATGATCTAAAATTATAGATAACTTTTGCTAATGTAGTTAAGGAAATTAAAAGGTAAGATCATGCCATGTGTGAATATAGACAATTTTACAACAAATTTACAGCTTTTTTCTTTACATTAATTATGACACCATCATCAAAATAGTTTAAGAATTAATAAATTAAGTTTGGCAATGCATGCTGGTACTGTGGAACGTGTTATTTCCTAGTTATTGTTACCAAGATATAAAACACACAATGAAATTGTGTGACTTTACCAAGTTTCATAATTTAATGAAATAGTACTATTCCCCTGAAATCTTGCAAAATATTGGACGAAAAAAACCTCAAATCCTGAGAGAACTGATTATTCAAAATTTTAAGTAGTTGTAGGATCTCTTTTTTACCCTATATCACAGATTACCTCTTGTACCCATATAGAGCACTAATGAGACAAAGAATTATTGCATTACAGATATGGGACAAACTGTCCTTGACCCAATACTCCTAGCTTTTCTAAATATATCTACACACAAAAAAGATACTGATTTTATTATTATATGGGAAGATTAATTTAAAAGAGATAGCTAGGTCCCTTCCAACTCTTTATTCTATGTTATTCATAGTTATTCTATTCTATTCTATATTCTATGCTATAACTATGTCAGTCATAGTTATTCTATGACTGAGAGAAGTTGAAACAGGTACAACAGAAAGTCTTGTGGCACATTAAAAATGAATATATATAATTACCACCAACATGGAAGTATACACGAAAGCATTTTTCAATTCATTTTTATTGTGAACGTACTTAGGAGAAAGACCCTCTGAACTCAATGAAACCGCCTTTACAATTTGCATAAAATTTGCATACAATTGAGTATTGGATTGTGAAAGACCTTTGGATTAAAATTGCATGTTCATATAAAGCACTTAAGCAAATTAAAATAAAATGTTGAGGTATATGTAAGAGATATACTCATGCAATTGTATCAATGTATTAGAGATCACATACAGTGAGTCACATGGGTTTATGTAAAAATAGAGGCTTAGGTAATATAACTCCAGGCCTGGAAAGAAAAAAAATCTGTAGGATTTGTAAATATATGATGCTGTACTAATGTAAATGAGATTAGATTGTACCTTTTTTTTAGCAATGTTCCTGTGATGCATCCAGCATGACTGTAAACCACATATATTGCTGGAAAGGTCTCTCCTATTGAAGTCTTGTCATATACCTATTAGTTATAAAAACCTTGTAGAAAAACTTCGGATGGTGTTGGACACATGAGAACCAGCAAACAAAGAAACTTATTGGTAAATGAAGAACATGGGAAAAAATAAAATCAACAGTAATATTTATTTTTGTGCAAACTAGTGATAGAAAGTCTTTTGTAAACTCTAATAAATACAGGTAATCCTCAATTTATGACCATTTATTTAATGTCCATTCACAATTATCAGTGTTGAAAAAAGTGACATGACTCATCCTTGCACTTATGTTGCAGTGTCTCCATAATCACATGATCAAAATTCAGGTATTTGACAACTGGTATACATTTACCACAGTTGCAGCATCTTGGGGTGTGGGTGTGTCTCATGTGATCACTATTTGTGACTTTCCCAGGGGGCTTCTCACAAGCAAAGTCAATAGGGAAAGCAGGATTCAGTTAACAGCCATATGATTTGCTTAATGACTGGCAAAAAAGTCATAAAATCAAGCGTAACTCACCAGTTTTATTGATTCGTGAGGTTCCAGTCCCAACAGTGAGAAGGGTAGCATATAAATTAAATAAACAACCACTAATTCTGTTTAAGAATTTTGCATAAAATATATAAAATTCTCCTATGATTGCAGATCTTTTTTTCTGTTTTGTATCTCTGCCTACAACATGATTTAATCAAAGATCACAGTTTCTTTCTAATTGGGTTTGCTAGTATAGTGTAGAATCATGCATTGCTTAGCAAGAAGCTATATAATAAGCTGATAGTGCATTTTTGTGCACTTTTGCATTAGCAGCACTAGGGGGCAGATACAACTATAACTAATGCGCATGGTATGTCAAAGATGTGGGAGTTATAACTTCCTGCTGTTTTCTGCACCCTTTTCTTTTTTTATTTTTGGTGTTATTTCCTGCCTACATTCCTTATCAAAGTGAGGCTCAGATAACTTTCATAACCTATCTACTGGGTCAGATAATCCTGTTATATTGGAAGAATGTAGTAGTATTCAGCACAGCTAGCAGCTCCTACAACTTGGAGAAAGGTCAGAAACCATACTTTTGGGATTTATATGAGCAGAGTGTGATAATTAATACATGTTTCTGTTGTGAAAATAATTTTTGATTATATCTTAATCATAGCACATATGCCTGTTTAAAATAAATTCACCATTAATTAGAAATGTTTAACACTAACATCAACTCACTTGAAAATAAGCCTGAACACAATAGGACACATGGCTAGAAAAGCTCAGTGGAGTTTAATCCCAAATAAACTTGAACTAACTTAAAATTTGATCCAATTTCTAAGATGATGCAGATGTTTAGGACTGTGTTCTGCAAACAAACTCAGTGCCTGACTGAACCAGTGATGAAGCTTGTGCCAGTGGAGCTGCTGAGCAGAACTTGAGTTATGCAACTGTACTAAGTTGTATGTTTAAATTTGATATAGTGCTGTGTAAACCCAGCCCTTCCAACTTGTAAAGTGTATTTTTTAAATTTATTGTGCAAATCCAACCAATTGTAGTTTAAATAAACCACTATTCTTTAGCATGTGAGATTCCAAATGTCATGTAGTTTTCATAAACCCTGCTAATGGGCTTGTAAACAATGGTATATGTATGGTTAGTGGTGTGGTGTAAACGCACGTTTTTTTTAAAAATAAGTTGTGCTTAAGAAAGCCAACATTAGTATTTTCTGTTCGCTAGTTTTATTATCACGATAAATGGTTGAAACATTAGTTATTGATACAAATGTATATGTTCACTAGAAGAATAAATTGTTCATCATTTTATGAGTACCTTAAATATTTTTAATAGCACAGAATGTGGCAAGAACAGCTACAATATTTTTTTTTCGTTTTTAAAAATATAATACAACTTTTTTTAACCTCTGAAATGTTGGTATACAGATTGTTCTTTTTTTGACTCCTCTACAACTGCAGTATAGGTGAGAAGGCCCAACTGAAATCAGCGTTTTACTCGCTGTGGATTCAGCATATAAAAATCTGACTCTTCAGCCGTTTCCTTCCTTTATCAGACTTGTAAGCTGGAACATAATAGAGTGGACAGATGAAACCTTATGCAGACTTACATGATCCTACCCATTACTATTTAATACAGGGATTTTAAGATAATCTTCACGTGACAGTGTGATGATATTGTGAGGCTGCATAGTGGAATTGACACTTGTTTTTTAAGGTATTAGGTAGCCCCGTATTGATGAGATGTAAAAAATAATAATAATCCTACAATGGAATGAAAAACCACTTTTGTACGAAACCAAGAAAACTGCTTTCTCTCTTCATGTAAATCATTCGGAGTCATTCTGAACTGCAAGGCTTTAGTTATTTTGTAGTCAGGACCAATTAGGTAGTCATTTGAGAATCATGACCTTGGTATCACTTGGATACACTGCACTGATTGGACTGCCTTCTCGGTATAAAGTATCTCCTTTTTACGCTAAAAAAACAAAGAACTTTAGGAGCTCATTGCGGTCGAACTACTAAGGCAGTTTTTAAAAAACCGTTAGACCCGTTACATTTCAAAATCCTTAAGCCCGCGATTCCGCACCACCTTTTTGTCCAGTGACTGATGAGCCAACGGGCCTATCGATAGACAAACAACCTGCACAGTCCAATCAGTAGCAGAGTTCGAATTTGTCCCCTGCCCACTTCGTAGCGTTGTAACTGACAGCGCTTCCCGCCAATTCTAACGGCCGCCAAGAGCAGTGCAGCCTCGCCCGTTTAGAGAAACACTGACCAATAGTTTTGTGTTGCAGACCTGAGTGATGGGCCCCAACATCCAATTGCAGCAAAGTAGGCGGAGCCTGGCTGTCCGGGTTTCCTCTCCGGCTCGGTTTTCCCCCTCCCCCCCCCGCGGGTTCTTCGCTGCGAAGAAAATGGCGGCGGCGCCGAGCGGAGATGAAGAGAGACTGTGAGTGACCCGAGGAAAGGGGGTGGGGAAGACCTGGGCCGGACCATGAAATCCCTTGCATGGGGGCCCTAGACGGGACCATTTGAAGCAGTTCCGAGGGTGGAGAGGATGCGCGACCGTGATGCGGCCGTTGGTTTCTTTCCGCTCGTGGGTTCCCCTCCCCTTTTCTCCTGCGCGCCCAGGGCCCCTGAGTGCGTCACAGCAATCCCCTCTGCCCAGCAATGGGAGGGGCTGCTCCTCCTGCCTAAGAGGGGAGGAGGAGTGGGTGAGGAAGACATGGGCGTGCCCCCTGAAGAGAGGGAGGTGGGCTTAAGGTCAGAGGTGACTTGATGTTCCTTGATGCTCTCTGGCTGATGTCAGCTCCCCGGGTTTACTCTTAGTGGTGCTGACCATCTTCTCCAGCCTCTAGGCCCCAAGCTATGTGTGGTCCATGCACCTTTAGCTTCCTGCAGCTGATCCCACCAACTTCCTTGGGTGTCCTTTTCTCAAGATTTGGTCCTGGGTATCGGGAACATTTGCTAATATGCTTTTGGGGGAAGATTCTTCTCCTTCCAGGCAGCCCCATCATACTGACTGCTCGCAAAAGACAAGAAACTGGACAAAGTTAGTATGGTATTCTCCATGGGCTGCACTGCAGGGAGGATTGGGTTCCATTGTGTTCCCCTGTGAGTGGAAAGTGCTGTCTTTGCCCTCCTTTTTCTAGGTTATGCAGCAGGAAAAATTGGGCCTCATTCCTAGCTATTGTTGCATCTAATAGATATAAGGATACAGGCAAATGAGCCAAGGTGGCTGTTTGTGCACGGACAGCAACCTTTTGCTTGCTCATTTGATACAGAGTCATAATGGGACAGACGTTAGCTATTGTAAATAGCAGAAGGTGAGGCAAAGAAGCAGAGATGAAAACTCATTTGTTTGGGGTCTTTGGGTGCAATGGTCTGCATGTTGAGCATGCAGACCATTCAATTAGATAGATAACTAAATGGGATTAGAAACCTTCACTTTTTGCAATTGTCATTTGTCCGATTCTGATAGATAAATAAGAGAGTAGGGATAGTAGCTTCCATCTCTTAAGGTTTACAGATAGTCTTCGACTTGACGATAATTGTTCCCAAAATTTCTATTGTTAAGTGACATATTTGTTAAGTTATCTTAGTTTCCTGCAAGCAAATAACATCCGCTTCCAAAGAATCCAGGAGCTGCCTCAACCCCTCCTGGCCGAAGCCCGTTCACATTCCAAGTCACCAGCATCATCCCAGCTAAGCGGGGCAGCTCGAACCCAGGCAGAGAAGGCAAACCCTCCACCGTACGTCACTTCCTCACCTTTGTTAAGTTAATTTTGCCCCATTTTATGACCTTTCTTGCCACAGTTGTTAAGTGAATCACTAGTTAAGTTAGTAAGTGAATCTGGTTTCTCCATTGACTTTGTTTGTCAGAAGGTCGCAAAAGGTGATCGCATGACCCTAGGACACTGCAACCGTCATAAATATGAGCCAGTTACAAAGCATCTGAATTTTAATCATGTGACCATGGAGATGCTGCAACAGTTGTGTGAAAAACGGTCATAAGTCACTTTTTTCAGTGCCACTGTAACTTCAAGCGGTCGCTAAACAAATGGTTGTAAGTCAAGGACTACCTATATTGAATTGTCAGAGACACAGACTTTTCATCCTAATAAAAAGAGCGGTAAGAAAGGGAAGATGGTAGTGCATCTTGGAGGAGCGGTATTCATGCATTCACTTCCTTTCCAGTCACTCCTTTACTTGGCAAGAATAATTAAATATGTGACAGTTAGAAATAACAATCACTATTCTGATTAATATTTAGTGTTCACTTTGAAGAGCCTGTTTTTACTCTTCTACTGCTCTTTGGTTATTTCAGTGTAGAGGATTAGGTGAAGGGTGATTGCTCAGAATCAATCAATGAACAAAAAACTAGTACTGCTCTTAGAATCAACACCAACTTTTTTTCCCTTCCTTTTTCTGTCTGGAGAGTTACAGTAGGATGATCTGATATTTAATTACATACCTTTGTTCTCATCTATTTGTACCAATTTTTCTGCACTGCTCCATTGATGCTCACTTTCCACTTTCATTTGAGCTTTGTTGTTGCTAATCTTCTAATGCACTTTCTTCAATCTGGTATTTTCAAAACAACATTAGGGATCAGTAACCTTGTTATGTAGTGGTTATCATGAAATTTTGTGCATTGCTTAAACTGCCAAATGTGTTTTGTTTTAAAAGTTTTAATAAAAATCCCCCAAATCATAAAATGTCTTATTTTAGTTAATTCTGTTATTTGTATAATTTGAAGGTGCCTGAGTGTCATCTAGTGATGTTCTAGATGTCATGCTTATGAGCCCTATGTTGATGATTTTTGGACTAAATTACCATTATCTCAGCATAGGAAATGCTAGCAAAATATGAGAATTGTAATTGGACATATCTAAAGAGTTCTGTCTGGAAAAAGATGCTTTAAAGTTGTGATATTTTCACCAGTTATGTAATTTTCTGCTTCCAATTATTTTGTGTGATCCAGTACTATCTTTTCAGTTATAAAAGTTGTTTACTATATTGTAACACTTCTGTCCTAAGTAACTTATAACACTAAATGTCCAATCTTGTTTATTTGTTAGTCTTCTGTGATTCTGATGCATAGTTGATTTTCTCCCCTACTTATCCCCACTACCCAATTTCAGAATCCTAGCCATCAGCACATAAAAATCAAGTACCTATATCTTCCCTATCACAAACATTGGTTTCGAGTGCTTATTGTATTCTTGTTTTACAGCTTTTATTCCTTCAGCAAAAAAAATATTTTTGATGGTTTTATGCCAATATGGGTGAGTTTATGTGAGTACCTGGAATAATAATATAATGTTTGCCACCTTTAGTTGTGATCATAGGTGGCATTGAGGATTATTCATAGAGCTTTCCAAAAATTGTAGTCTTTGTGCTTTATGTTGTGGTTATTTATCAAACATATATTAGCTATAAATTTATGCTTCATCTGCATTCTTTGAGAAAGTTGCTAATTTTCAACCTGTGACAATGGCAAAGTCTTAAAGAGGATTACAGAAAATTATTAAAATCTAAATATAATATAGTAACATTAGAATTATAATTTGAGCTATAGAAACTATGCAACTAGGAAAACAGCAATTTGATAACATTAAATAAAATCTTAAAAATGCCTAAGGGAAACAGTGTTTCAATTTGGCTCAAAAGAAAAGGAACCATGGTGACATAAAATATCACTTGTAAGGACATTCTAAAATTTGGATGCCACCATTCAGATACCCGTAATTATTAGATATCTGATATTCATATATTTATTTTATTTAATTCATTAATAAACTAGCCTTCTCATAAATAATTCTGGGTGACGAACTTTTAAAATGGAGTACAGTAAACCTAATACAATATATATATTCTTTGAAAAAATTGGCAATTTATAGAGATTTTAGAGTGATATCACTTTGTTTCAGCAAGAATAGAGTGCATTTTAAACTAAAACATTTAATGATGCTAAATTTTTATTTAATTTTATTTACTTTTTTAAAATATCCTGATCCATGGAAAAATAGATGATTGATTCAATCATTCAGTTGTTAATTTATCTGAAAAATGGCCAAATTATTGCATGTTTATAATCTATGGCATATTCCTTGGAATGTATAGAAATCATGCTTTTGAATTTAGACGTTGTTATGAAACAAGAAAGTAATTCTCCCATTTTCAACAGGAAAATGCTAAAAAGTGGGATTAATCTCTAAATTTCCTCCAAAACTACCCTCTGAAAATCCTGGGTTGGTTTATTAAAGTAACATCATTGCCGCCTTCAGCCACTTCCAAAAATTTACCCCAACAAAAGTTCCTCCTTGAGGTAGATTGGGCTGTGAGATAGTGTCAGCCAGTGAGCTTCTATGTCTTTTATGTTCTTTGTCCTAATCCAGGTTCTACAGCCACTGTTCTTATATAGATCCTAATCCTTAGAAATCTTATAGGTATATACAGTAGTTGTAATCCAGATATAATATTTCCTGCCATGGCAATGCTGTAAGAGTTACTTTGTTGCTCACTTAGTTATGAAAGCTATGTATATGCCTTTTACCGGAAGAGCTGCTTATTTACAGTAAAAAGCAAATTACAAATTGACTATGATGTTAGAGAGTACTTCTTATGATTTTGTGTGAATTAACAGACCAGTGTTTTCTCGCTGTAGTTTTTTCCTTAATGCCTTGTTTCAAAATGAGATACATTGTTCTTTTGTGGTTGTTATATCTTGTCATAGGTTCAAGTGCTTTATGAATAATCTTTTTTGCCATTCCACTATAGCAGATTGGGAGATAATGAACAGAACACAGAATATATTGATAGAGATTGCATCCATTTCAAATTAATCCATATAAATATTTGTCATTGGCATATTGTTCTGACTATAATAAAAAGTGTCTGAGCAAAGCCAGGATAAAACATAACAAGTTATGACTGAATTTACGCATCATGCTAAGTGTATCATTTCAGCCTTGCTTTTAGGACTTTAGTCAATTATGATTAAATATTTCATCATTTAATGTTACATTTAAATCAGTTTAGTATAATTTGCTAAGACTTTACTGCATCTGGAAGGATGTGTATTTCCTAAAAAGTCAAACCAACCATTTTTGGTGTTTTGATTTTTTTTAAATAAGCTAATAAAGATAACTAAAAATAGTGAAGCTTTAATAATGTAGCCATAATGGTGGTCACTAAGGTGAGAATTATTGAGTGTTTGATGATGTATGCTTTTTGTTAGGAACAGCAGTGCTCTAAGCTATACATTAAGGTTGTTACCAAACCAATACCCTTATACCAACTCTCCCAGTGCTCAATCCTTAATAACATTTAGAAAATTGGGGGTTGATTTATTTTTTTATAAAGCATGATATTTCTGTTTATATACTTTTCTCCATCTTTGTTTATATCACTCAGCCATATCAAGAATCTGAAATTCCTAGCACGTTAAACAGAATATATTGCTTAATTCATCTCCCAGTGTAGTTCAAATCTAGTATATCTCTTTAGCTAAATGACCCACCTGTTAATGCATGTTACTAATTATCATGTACATTTTCCTAATGGAAGTGTCATCAAGTGTCATCAATATATTAATTTATTGAATTGTATGTGCTTCTACAATCCAGCAGTGGTCTTACATTCCATTCTTATGGTAAAATAAAATAAAAAGCAAGTAACAGCATTATAATTTTCATCTTAAAGCTATTCCAAAGAACCGGAGCTGTAATAGAAAATGCTCAACTCATTGGTTTAGCCTGGTTTAGCGAAGGGGAAAAAAGTCCTGAAAGGTCATGTGACACTGCTGTGATGACGTGAGTTTGACACCCCTGCTATAGATGATTAAGTGAAGGGATGTGGAGTGAACCTTATTGTATAGACAGAATGCATTGGGAGTAGACAGCTTTGTAGATATTACCAGTTCACAAAATGATTGTAAACTGAAGTAAATCTGTCCTGTCAGCATTAAATATTTCCTTGCTACCTCTCATATACAATAAATTCATAATTCATATAAAATGTTGTTAGACACTTCAAGAGCACATTCACATCCTTAAACTAGAATGAATATTGTAATATATTAACTTGTGATATTAAAATAGAGTATTAATTGAATAAGGCTACATGATATGGGTAAGTATTCCCTTTTCCTAGATAGAATATTGTAATTGGAAACTACTCTTTTTAAAATATTTTCTGAAGAATGTAATAGATACACAAAACAAGCTGTTGTTGAAAGTGTCTTCTTAAAATCATATAGGGCATAATTAATATTTTTTCAAGTGTTTTGTCATTGATAATATAGGCTATTCTAGTTCCTTTATTTTATTGTCCTTAAAGATAATACCCATTTTAGTAATAAACTTTACAAGTTCATAATTTTTTTATGAAGGTTTGAATGTAAGTACTGGTTCTGGAATTTGAAGTACAGCCACTGCATCATACCAAACTGAATTTAAGAGGTATTTTAATTGAATACATTGCTATTTTCTGTTTTACATAGTCTAAATTCCCCAAATTGCTTGAAAAAATTATTTGTGTAATAAATTGATTTAGAGTAGTGCTACTGTTAGCAGCCCATGTCTTCTAATTCCCTTTCCCACATTCCAGCAAACTAACTATTTTCAGACTGGGATTATTCCAGAGTGTAAATATGTTGTATGAATTGGGGGATGAAATTATATTTTCATTCCAACATTTTCTAAATATGTCTTTCAGCTTTTAATTCAGGAAATACAATATCACTATACCTAAACTTGGAATTGAGCTCCTATTATGACATCACTGGGATCACTTCATTATTGTCTTATTGTGCATGTAATGGATTTTGTATTTGATCACCTGCATTGCAAAGGGAAATCAAGGCACATTCTGCCCAGTATAAAATTGAAAATCTGAAAAATTAAATCCCCTTTGCTTTACAATAACTGTAATTTAGGCTTAAAAAAACTAAGAGGCATATTCCTGCCATAAATAAATTCTTAATGTTTCATGAATCTATTATAAAAGTTTAGAAGTACCACCAAATATATGCAACCTGGGCGCAGTATTTATTTTAATTAAATTACATTTTTGTATACATTCATAAGGAGTCCTAACAATCTGTTTGTACTGATTACCATGTGTGATTTTAAAAAAAAACTTTAGGTAAGTATACATTGTGAATGAAGAAAGTTTCTTTCAAATGATTATTTGCCAAAATTTAAAGGATTCCACTTAAAACCACTTTCATTATGTTTCGACAGAGAGTAAAGCCTTTGGGAGCTAACATCTTAGAGTTTAGCCCAATTAACTACATAACCTGAGCTATTTCTGAGCTGCTGAATAATATAGTTTTGATGTATCATTATCAATAAAATATTAGCTTACATCTTCATATATTTCAGGTTTATTTCCAGCCATAATTATACACCAAATGTTTGTTTAATAAGTTAAAGGCTTCCTATACCAAATTAAAGATAAATCTTGAGAATTCATAGTAGACATTAGTAAATTTATATGGAAATTTAAGATGTTCTATGGCTGCTAGATTTGATATTTATAAAACTCCTTATAAAAATTGTTTATTGAAGGGGGGGAGGTGTAATTTGACCCAGATACAAAACTGTTCCAATATTTTGAATATCACACCTATGCAACTTTAAAAAAATAGATGGAGTTAGTTATTCAATATTTTAAAAGCTAAGCAAATCCAAAAATATTAAGTAAATTCACAAATAAGTGCTTTAAGTTAACAAGTGTCTGAAAGAAACCTTACAAATTCCTTATGGGAATTTCAAAGTTTGCTTCATTACAAAAAATGGCCCTATTTTATATTCCCAGTACTTTATTCAGTGAATAAAAAACCATGTACATCCCATCATATTTAGGAGGAATACAGTATAGGAAAGATTATTTCATAGATTTCAAAGAACTTTAAAGCCAAAAAAAGGGTATCTGGGGTTTTAGTTTAATCATTATTAACATGGCTCAGAAGCAGGGCTTTTTTTCCGCCGGAACTCAGCGGAACTGCGTTCCGGGACCTTTTCAGAGTCCCGGTCACGTGGTCCGTCTCGACCAATCGTGCGCTATCATTTCCGGGTGTTTTTAGCGCGACGACGGGGGTGCGTTCCGGCACCGTTTTGCAGAGAAAAAAAGCCCTGATGATTATCATCATACTGTGGAACTGTTGAGGTATGGAGATGACTTAGAATAGAATACCAGAGTTGGAAGGGACCTTGGAGGTCTTCTAGTTCAACCCCCTGCTCAGACAACCATTCAGACAAATGGTTGTCTAGTCTCTGCTTAAAAACTTCCAGTGTTGAAGCATTCAAAGCCTCTGGAGGCAAGTTGTTCCACTGATTGATTGTTCTAACTGTGCTTAGTTCTAAGTTGCTTCTCTCCTTGATTAGTTTCCACTCGTTGCTTCTTGTACTACCCTCAGGTGCTTTGAAGAATAGCTTGACTCCCTCTTCTTTGTGGCTGCCCCTGAGATATTGGAATACTGCTATCATGTCACCCCCTAGTCCTTCTTGTCTTTAAATTAGACATACCCAATTCCAGCAACAGTTCTTCATATGTTTTAGCCTCCAATCCCCTAATCCTGTTTGTTGCTCTTCTCTGCACTCTTTTTAGAGTCTCAACATCTTTTTTATATTGTGGCAACCAAAACTGGACACAATATTCCAAGTGTGGCCTTACCAAGGCCTTATAAAGTGGTATTAACACTTCACATGATCTTGATTCTATCCCTCCGTTGATGCAATTTAGGATTGCGTTGGCTTTTTTGGCAGCTGCTGCACACAGCTGGCTCCTATTTAAATGGTTGTCCACTAGGACTCCGAGATCCCTCTCACAGTTACTACTATTGAGCCAGGTACCACCTATACTGTACCTGTGCATTTTGTTTTTCTTTAGTTGAACTTAGTTGAACATTCTTTCAAAAATTAAGTTAAGCAAGACAGTGCTTTTTTAGGTTTTTCTTCTAGCAGGATTTTTTTTCCACTGGATGTTGTGTGCCACTGGACAACAATTCTATGGTTGGTTGAAGGACTTAAAGATCCATGTACCATCTATCATACTCACTAGCAACATTTTCTTTTAGACTTCAGCAAAGCATTCGACAAAGTAAACCACAACCGACTTGGTAAGCTAGAAAAAGTGGGATAGATAGCATCATCATCAGATGCATTTGTAACTGGCTGACAAACTATACCGCACAAGTAGTCCTTAATGGGTCTAAGTCTGCATGGAGGGAAGTAAGCAGTGGGGTAGAAGGTTCCATCTTAAGCCCAGGACTCTTCAATATGTTCATAAATGACTTAGATGAGGGAATAGAAGGGGAATTTACCAGATGTCCCGATGATACTAAGCTATCAGGAATAGCCAACACCCAAGAAGATAGGCTCAAGATCCAGATGGTCTCCAACCAGTGGTCTGCAAGAAAAATTTTGTGGTCCGCAGCACACCTGGGTGGAGGAGCTGCTCTGGGCTGACCAATGGGCCAGTCCTGTGACTAGAGCTCTGGAAAGAGAGATGAGAAATAGATGAGAGAGAGACAGATACAGAGAGATGAGAGAGAAAGAGATACAGAAAAAGAGAGATGAGAGTGAAAGAGGGAGATGAGAAAGAGAGAAGGAGAGAGAGAGATACGGAGAGTGATGAGAGAGAGAGAGAGAGATGAGAGATCCCAGTGTTTTGTTTTCTGTGGGAAATGGGTCCAAATGACTCTTTGAGTGT
>JAOYMU010000098.1:5841958-5853301 GCA_025802295.1 Psammodynastes pulverulentus
AGACAGGTTTTCTTTGGGCAACATAGCTGAAAGTTACCTGGACTGAAATAATTTGTTAGCAGTGTAATTTTGACTACTACGTCTGGCTGATATACATTTTGTGATCATTCTTTCTGAAAATCCCACTTGCCTCTTTTACCTGTTGTTTCTTTTCCTTACATCATAATTTCCTGATTGCCTTTGTACTCGAAATGTATTTAAAATAATAATTTGTAGCAGTCTGTGTTTATACTGGACAGCTTAATTGTGATGTGAAGAGAAGGTCATTTAAATGTTATTGCTTGTCCCTGAAAGGTTCAAATGGAAGGAGGTGGTAGATTTGACTTCTAATTTAGAACAATCCTACTGGGTTGTTTTGACATCTCTGCCTGCATGTGTGACGCATGTTTCTTGTGTTCACTTCTATAATGCTAAGCTCAAGAAGGGCATACTAACATTTAGGAGATTGTTCTTTTGGAACCTGGGACTTTAAGAAGTTGCAACTGAGAAAATGGCTTTAGGTTATTGCTAGGAAATATTCCATGTGTCTAAAATTTTAATCAAACACAAGAAAATGTAGACTTTCTCTCTTGCCAACTTGGGCAGGTGTGAAATGTAAACATTGATTCTGGTGCCTAGTGAGAATTAGTATACTGTCATTGTAACAGCCAAACTAGATATGAGCTAGAAAATGGTTGTGCAAATTGCAAAAGACAATCATGTGACTGTAGAACTTGGCAATTATTGTATCAGTTGCCAAAAGCCTGAATCACAAATACATGACCATTGGGACACTGTGATGGCCACATCTTTGAAGACTGGTTGTAATTTTCTTTTTTTCAGTACCATTGTAATTTTAAAAAAGCAACAACAGTTGCTGAATGTGCAATCAATAAGCAAGAACTACCAGCATTTGGTGCTTAAATGAGAATTTTCCCATCTATTTTTCTTTGATTGTTAAAGTGCAACAGGCCCTCTCAATTAAGTGAATTATAACATTGATGGGCATAATTGTCCTACTAAACAATTTAGACTGCTGAGACATATAAAAATTAACTCTTTATTTAAAAAAATCTGTAATTCAATTGTGCTATCTGGGAAGATACAGGCAGTCCTTCACTTACGACATTGAGTATGGAATTATGCTTATAAAGTGCAATGGCTGTAAAGCGGATCACCACATGACCACGCCCAATTTTACAACCTCTTGAAGTGGTTTTTAAGCTATGTTCACTATGAGGTGTTTTTTGCCAGAAACCGAAAGTAATTATCAGTTTCCAGCAAAAATGCTCTAACTTGTGGTCACATGACTACAGGACACTGCAAATGATTGTAAATGCGAGCTGGTTGCTGAGTGCCCAAAATGCAGTCATGTAACTTTGGAATTTTGAATCTGGGTCATAAGTAGCTTTTTGCTGGTTCATTGTAACTTTGTAACTTTGAACTTTGAGTAGTCTCAAGTTCTACCTGTATTCAAAGGCAGGGGTGGGACACCCTGTCTTTTGTAAATATATACAAATATTTTGAACTGAACATGGCTGCAAGAACACGATTGCAGTATATGCTTCAGGATTCTAATTAGCTTTGTATAGACAAATTGACAAGAATTGCAGTAGCTGAATTCTGTGAAATTAAAGGACAGTCTGATGACAGCACAGAACCTGAGCATAGTATGGATCTTTGGAGTCAGGCTGTTCATGTCCAGGAAAGTCTGAAGTTAAAAAGCCATTTGAAGCTTCTATAGTGTTCTGAAGCCATGTTGGGCCCACAGTAAGGACTTGAGAAATGTGAGTTCTGAGAACTTACATCAGTTACTGATGTACTATATAACCATTAGCATTTTTTTTCCAGGCTTGGTTCAAAATTTTAATATCAGAATAACATTGACCAGGGTATTTTGGATTGATTGTTCAAATAACAGATGCTGTTCTCAAATGAGCCTGTAATAAGCTTATGTAACATTATTTATGGTGAGCATCATTTGTTTAAAAAAAAAAGCATTGCCTTTGGAATGTTTGGGTAGAAATTAGTTTCCTGTCTGGGGCTAAATACTATAGTAGAAAAAACTTAATAGTTGCAAAAATGAGTAGTGAGGATGCAATACTGAATTAGCCAGCTATTTTAACAATTTAGAATTGAAAGTTCAAACAGAAGAAAGCAAAGCCAGGGCTAGATTTATCTGTTATTATGGTTATCCCTTATCTTTATCTTTACATCAAACTTTCTAGCCATAGTGATTCATGCTTTTATTACTATGGGTTTGGATTATTATATGTACTCTACATATAGCTACCTCTAAAGACTGTATGGCAACTTATATAAAATGGTGACTCATTATATTAGCAAACAAAGGGACTATAATCATATAATTTTTCTTTTACAGTCTCTTCATTGACTCAGATTTCTAGATGCTGGTTTTGACTTATAAAGCTCTACATGGCTTAGCTCTGGGGTACTTACAGGGACACTTTTTTTTGCATAGAAGCAGCCCACCTGAATGACCCAGTGCACATGTTACCAACATCTCTTAATGGTCTCCCAAATACATGAAGTAGAAAGGGGTCACAAACTGTTTTCAGTTGCAGCCCCCATATTATAGAGTTCCTCCATCTAGAAATCATATTAACAGCATCATTGTTGGTTTTCTGGAAGCTATTAAAGGCCGAGCTGTTTGAGAAGGCCTTTGGGAAGTGAATAATCACCATTGTGCCTATTGTATTATTGCAGATTTGTGTTTTGAGCTTGGTAGTATAAAACTGTAATAAATATATGTAAAAATATGATATGGTGACTGAGTATCCAGTGGTAGAGGCATTTGCTCAGCTCTGCAAATAATTTTTCTCTGCTTGATAACGGCGATTTCCAAAGTAATTAGTAAAAACTTGATCCACAAAAATGGTAACTTGGATGGATCAAAGGTAAGCATATATACTACAGGACAGTGTAACCTAAATATCACATAGGTGCTTATTTTATTGAATATTTCTTATTTGAAGTCCACAGTGTTGTAGAGATTACAGTGGCATGCTTCCTTTTGCATAGAATCAGCTTTTGAGTCTTTTTCTTATACTCATAATTGCAAACATCTGAATAAAAGTCTCTACAGGAAGTTCATTTTAAACGGGTGGTATGTTTTGAAGTGAATAATGATGTATGCTTTCAATGTTTGTCGTATGGTTTACTTAAGGTGAACATAGTAGCGCTGTTTTCTTCGAGTGTAGTTGGTCAGAAGAAACCTTTATCAGTGGTTTCTGTCACTATTATATTTTTGTAGTGCATCTTTTGAATCACTAGAACAGTTAATAGTTGTTATTGAGGTTGGGAGAGAAGGAAGAAATGCTTAAAAGGAAATTGTAAAGCTGGCTGTGCAAGAGGGCTTGATAAATCAGGCTTTCAGTTGGCTTTGGCAGCATAGTGTGGATTGTATTTTTACAAGCTGACTAGATCCTTAACAATTTCTTCTCTGTACTATGTACCAAGCTTTCAATCTTGGTGTCTGTTTACTGAAAGGATCATATTGTTGTGCCATCTTTATCTCTCTGTTCTCCCACCTTCTTTTGCATCCTTTCTTTCTGAATATCCAGAGTTATTTATAAATGAGTGTGTAAGAGACCCGTTCATTACAGTAATACCCAGCAAAAGATGCATGTTGGAAATCTTAACCTTGCACCTGAATAACTATTTATTTATTTATTATATGGCATATCTTATATGGACCAGCAATATATATTAATCTTTCACCTAGGTTAGTAAAACACAATAAAATGTAAATGTTAAAAAGATCTATGTACAAATACCAATGTCTAGGCCATCTAACCATTGAAGTGCAGTATTGTTTATATTTAAAAAATCAGTATATGGACCAGTGTATGCCCTCAGCTTACAGTCAGTCATGATGTGATCTACAGTTTAACATGGAAACCTGCGGTCACACTAAGGGGGGGTGGGGAGGATACTATGCCCCATTTATACAGGGAGTCCTGGTAGATGCCATGTAAGATGAGAATCCTATTCAGAATTGTCCATTACTGATGTGGTAGTTCAAAGCCTGGCACCCTTTTTATGGGGTCTGGGCATTTAGCAATCTATTTGGCTTTCCACTGGGAATCGATGTTAAAGTTGTTGAGCAGATGTTGTGCGAGTGCCAGTGGGGGCTTCCTGGATTTGAGTCTTCTAGCTGATAAATTAGGAAGGTCGTCATGCACCAGTAGGAGCGAGTGGTTCATAATTTTTCTATATTCTCTCACTAGTGCATCTTGTCTTTATAAAGCTGATGATGATCTTTGGACAGGAGGCTGTCAGCCACCTCCATGTTTTTCTTGTACTGTTATGGTCAAATCACCACTGAATCCAAATTTCTGTCCCCTAGTTGCTGGCATATCTGTTATTTATAAGTTAAATAGTGTAGGTACTATTATAGATCTTAACAAAATCTCTCTAATTACAAGAATTAAAAAGAACTAGAACAAATGCAACTGTTATCAATTTGGGGATTGTCTGAGTGAAAGTAGCCTTATTTTCAGCATCCGTGAAAACTGCAGATTGTCTGGCTTCAGTTAATAAGTTGCTGTAAAACACTTATGTCAATTCAATATGCTATACTTTGAATTTAGTCAATTAAGTAGTGTTGAGCTGGTCTACTCATTCTATCTTAAATCTGCCTTTTTAATGAGTAGGCACATTATAGTTGGAACTATTGGAGTGATTTACAGAATAACTTAGCTTTCCTCAGTGGAACAAAATTATACATCAAATTAAAATGTATTGTATTAAAATGGTTTGAGATACTCAAGGTAGAGATTTCTGTGGTATGGGTTAGGAATTAGGAATTAGGAATTAAGGACTTCATCTTTTGAAGCAGCAACTATGTTCTGAAGACACTCTTTGTAGAGTAATTACTCTTGATTTTTCAAAATAATTTGGAATCAATCCTATACTTAAATTCCTTGGCTGAAGAACAGTAGGATTTGACAGATTCCTGGTAAGCTGAGAGTTCTCAATTGTACTGGTCGGAGAATCCAAAGCATGGGTTGTCTGCTTCCTTGCTTTGAAGACTGAGTCAATCAAATGCTTAGTCCTGCCTCTTCCTACTGAGCATGCCCAGTTTTTGACTCGGGAAGACACATGGAGAAAGTGCTCAGGAGAAAGAAATTTTAAACACGCTTTGGATTCCTAATACAACTTAAAAATAGAGCAGAATCAACAAACTGTGAGTAAAACGAACTGGGCTGCAGCCACAAGCAGGCAAGGAAGCCGCAGAACAGGAGCGCAGTGGGAAAGCCCCTAACAGCTGGTTGGTGTTTAGATCAAAGCCGCTGCGGCTCCAATCGAGCAGGCGGACTGGCGCTCGGCCATCCTGAAACCGCCAGGGCTCCAAGAGGGTGAAAAGTGCTCGTCCATCCCAAAGCCCAGCAGGGCTAGAAGGAAGGGCAGAATGACACTAGGCCATTCTGAAACTGCCGCGGCTCGAAAGGAGCAAGTGGTCTGAAGTTCAGCCATCCTAAAAGCAGCCCAGAGCCATAACCCCGCAAAAGACTATAAGGGGGAAAGAGAGTCACTGCTCAGTTGCGGCTGAGTACACTCTGATTCAGAAGCCCTGTAAGCCCACTTATAACAAAGGGCCCGAGTCACTGCTCAGTTGCGGCTGAGCATACTCTCAAAAGGGCAGGAAATGCCAGATTGTGGCAGCAGAGCTCCAGCGTGGAGGAGGCTGCCTGTCCCAAAGAACAAAGGGGACAACATGGCGGAGATTTCTGAAACAAAGGCAAGCCTGGTGGATCAGGGATCTCCTGATCCTAGCCCAGCTAAAGAAAAAGGCTCTAAAGGACCCAAGGTAGCCAATAGAGCAACACTAACTGAGGAGAAAGAGAAAATGGTACACAAGATTTCAAAAGCTGACGAAAGTGAGGCTTTAAGGAGACGAGAAGTTTTGCAAGGGCTGAGAGGGAGAGGGAGAGGAATGGAAATTCCCATGCTCCAACAAATAGACCAGTAGAAACAAAGCAACAGGAGGCTAACGCCCAAAAGGCAACACCAGAGGGAGCTGGTGAGCAATTTAGTCAGCCTGCTCTTTATCTGAAAGAGCATGAGTTTTTATCAGAGGCCCAGGAGACACACACACACACCCGGATTCTAATAATCACTGGGTGAATTCTCCCAAAAGGAGGAGATTGGCATCAGAGGCCACCTTTACCCCCACAGCAGCAGGCCCAGAGAGCCTGCATTGAGGAATGAGATGAAAGCCTTCATGTTAAAAGTACTTACACAAGTGAGAGATGAGCAGGATTATCAATCCAACCCAATGATTAATGAGAGAATATCTGAGAAGCAGCATCTCTTGTTAGCCAGGGAGCCAAGGGAAGAAAGGGCCTTCCATAGGATCAACTCAACACCTTCATATACCCAGAGTGAGGCTTTGGTCTCGAGGAGGAAGAGCAGAAGGAATCAGCCTTTTCTGATGAGGAAGAAAGTTGGCCAGAGACCCCAGCATTCACAGGCCTTTTTCGCCAGCACCTGTTCAAAATGCTATTAAGTAAAGCCAAAGCAGTAACAGGTTTGGGGGCTGCTATAGCATCAGAGGAATTGAAACCAGAGTCATCAAATTCAAATGGTTGTTGCCCGCACCCGAGCTGCTCAGAGGTGATGGAAGGGCAGTTGGCCTGACCGGTGATATTCCCAACACCAAGTGGGAATGAAAGGAAGAATTACAGCGTAGAGCTGGCTGAGATGATACAGATGCCCACAATAGATGGGCCAGTGGCTGCTTCTACATTCTCCACCATCTTAGCCAATGAGGCGGAGGAGGGCCTTTAGGGACAAGAAAACTGAATAGACCCTTCAGAAGGACCACCAAGCAGCAGCATGGGAAGTAAAGGCATCCTCTACTGTGTCATTCTTCTTCAGCAGAGCAGTCCTGATATGGCTTGAAGAGATGCAGGAAAGGGCACCACCTGGTAATCTATGATCGCAACAGGATCTGAATAAGATAATAGCCACAAAGGAACTTATAGTTGATGCCACTCTTAATGGTGTCAAATACACAACCAAGGCCATTGCAGCTTCAGTGGCAGTGAAGCATCGGGTTTGGCTCCGCCATCGGCAGGCGGATTTAAAGCACAAATGGAAGCTAGCACCTGCTCCAGTTAAAGGGGAGAAGCTATTCGGAGAAGCCATTGAATACCTGCTGGTGGAGACGGAGGCATACTTACACATCCCAATTACCCAAACACACTGAAGATTCCTGCGATTTTGTTACGCAGGATGACATTACCAATACAAGGCGCTACTGTTCAGGCTATCCTCAGCACCCAGAACATTCACCAAGGTCCTGGCAGAGGTAGCGGCCCATCTCAGAATAATACCAGTACACGTCCAATGCTATCTGGATGACATATTAATTCAGTCCTCCTCCGCTGTAAGAGCAAGGGAGGACGTAGAGACCACAGTGTGAACATTACAAGACCACAAGTTCTCCGTGAACTTCAAAAAGAGTCTTCTGACTCCAACCAACCGACTGCAACACTTGGGGGCAGTCATAGATACCAACTCCTGCGAAGTTTATCTGTCACAGGAACAGCAGGCCAGCATAAAAGCAGTGACCGGCCAGGTGATTACAGCCCTAGTGGTGACACAGGAGCTGCTCTCATAGCTACTAGGCAAAATGATATCATGCATTGCGGTCCTGCCTTGGGCTCGTCTGCATGCAAGAACCTTACAATGGTTCCTCTTGCCCTACCAGAGAGTAGGCAAGGACAATGCAAAAACCAGGGTGAGGGTCCCACCAAAAGTGAAGCAATCACTCCAGCGGTGGAGTCACAGACCATGACCAGGGGTTGCGGTTTCAAGGAACCCAATCACTAGGCTATCACGACAGATGCCAGCCCATTTTGCTGAGGGGCCCTCTGCCAGGATCAAATCACACAGGGCCAGAGAAGATCTCAAAAACAACATCATCTGACTGGAGTTCAGAGCGATGCATCTGGCTCTGGGGACATTTGAAGCAAGGGCAGCGGGCCAACACATCCTAATCCTGATGGACAATGTGGCAGCAAAGGCCCATATCAACCGACAGGGAGGGACCCATTCCAAAGTGCTCATGCAAGAAGCGGAGCGCTTAGGCTGCTGGGCAGAGAGAAATCTCCTACTGATCAGAGCGGAACAGATCTCGGGGGAGGAGAATGTGCAGGCAGACTAGCTCAGCAGGACAATAGTTGACCACTTGTAGTGGCGTCTACATCCAGACCTATTCAGGGAGCTGTCAGGCAGGCTCGGGAAGCCAGTTATGTATCTGTTTGCGTCCTCAACGAACACGCATCTGCCAAGATTCTAGCTGAGATTTCCAACACTGGGAGCGGAAGAAGCCAATGCTCTCCAAGGGGCATGGCCGAGGGGCCGATTTTATGCCGTTCCCCCACTCCCATTGAATCCAAGAGTAATCAAAAAAGTGATAGAAGAAAAAGCTGAAATCTTACTTGTAGCTCCTCCCTGGCCCAGATGGCCGTGGTACACAGATCTGATCAATCTTTCGATAGCCAGGCCTTAGAGAATCCCTGCAGGCAAGATATCCCTGACCCAGGGGACACTACAGCACCCAGAGCCACGATGGCTCCAGTTAGCAGTCTGGCATTTGAAAGGACCGCACTGAGTCAGGTAAAGTACTCAACCAAAGTCATAGTGACACTCCAAGCTTCTAAGAGGCCATAGACCAACAGAATTTATGATGCCACTTGGAGAGCCTTCTGTAGTTGGTGCTCCAAGGCACATATTGAACCAGGTTCTAGACTTTCTTCAAGAGGGGTTGGACAAAGGTTTGTCCCCCAACACATTATGTAGGCAGGTGGCGGCAATAACGTCAGTTTTGAGCTGCAGAACATTAGAGTCCCTCACTCGGCACCTGTTGGTACGCATGTTCATCAGAGGGGGCAACCAATTTAAAACCACCAGTGATACACAGGTATCCCACCTGGGATCTAACCAAGGTACTGAGAATGCTCATGATAGAGCCATTCGAACCACTATGGACGGCTAGCTTGCATTTACTTACCCTTAAGATGCTTTTCCTAGTGGCCATTACCTTGGCCAGACGGATATCCAAAGTGGCAGCGCTATCCATAAGGGAGGATCTTTGCATATTCCACCCAAACAGAATAGTATTAAGGCTAGATCCTACCTTTATACCGAAGGTGAATTCCCCATTCCATAGAGCACAGGAATGAGTATCGCCGGACTTCTGCCCAGCACCAGTACATGAGTTAGAAAAGAAGTGGATATTAGGAGAACGATACACACATATATAAAGAGGACAGGTTCTACAGGAAAACTGAATCACTGTTTATATCATTCAAACCTGATTCTTTGGGACACAAAGTTTCACCATCGACTATAGGCTGGTGGATTAGGGTGTGCACTTATGTACTTATGAGATCCAATCGCTACTAATGCCTGGACGAGTGACAGCCCATTCAACCAGGATGCAGCCACAAAGGCAGCTTGGAACACACAGGCCTCTATTAAGGATATTTGTAGGGCAGCAACATGGTCATCATCTCCGTTCATCAGGCACTACAAACTGGATACCTTCATGTCAGCGGAGGTGGCTTTTGGAAGAAGAGTACTTCAGAGAGTGCATATGGAAGCGGGGGACTCAGGACCGGACTACTGCCCTCCCTTAGGACAGCCAGCTTTGGTATGTGCCACACTTTGGATTCTCCGACCAGTACAACTGAGAAAGAGCATTGATCTTACCTGAAACGCATTTTCTAGTTGTACTGGAGGAGAATCCAAACCCACCCTGAGGAATGTTAGGCCCTGTGTCCAGGAGTGACCAAGAAGAGCACCAAGAAAATCTCCAAGTCAGTCATTTAGCCTTCATCAAAAACTGGGCATGCTCAGTAGGAAGAGGCAGGACTAAGCATTTGATTGACTTAGTCTTCAAAGCAAGGAAGCAGAGACAACCCACACTTTGGATTCTCCTCTAGTACAACTAGAAGATGTGTCTCAGTTAAGACCAACACTCTTTCACAATACTTTACCAACAAAAATAACGGTATGTGTATTACTGTACTGATTTTAAATTCTTTGCTATATGGAAGTTAAAGTTTATTAGTTGTAAATTAATACTGTTATCCTTATGTGTATGTGTGTCACAATTACTTTGCAGACAGTTTGCCAGATTTCAAAAGTATGGACAGGGCATATGCTTTTCAAATAGGTTTATTGTTCTAGGGATGTTTCAGATTTCTATGTGAAAAACCTAGATTGCTTTGTAAAATTTTGCAGACATATGCTTAAAACTTAAAGTGCACATTGTGCATATAGGAACAAATAAAATCCTCAAACCAGTGTAGCTGAAAAAGTGTATTTTTGCTTTTGTTACAACATTCATGAGTTGAAGTGAAGTGAATCTATTGTTTCTTTTCTGGGCTTCTATGGCTGCAAATGCAAGTAGAAGCTACAGAAAGTATTATTTCAAATTCCCATTATTTTCTATGACAGAACACGCAGAATAACCAGTGTTTCATTCTGGTGGAATCCAACCCACTCAGTTCTGATGTAAAGATCCAAGGATTTTATTCTGTACCAAACTCATCAAAATACTGTTTGTGTCATATATTTTCTTACAGCTTAGGGGAGGAGCACACTCCACAGGTCTGCATTATGCTCTGCTTTTCCTGAGACCATGCTATACTTGCTTTGTGTCTTGTACAGAAAATGTCTTTCTCTCACAGCTTAAATTAAAGGGATTTTTTAAAAAATTGAACCCATGTAGACAACTATTCCATCTTCATAGAGATGAGAAATGGTAAAGATTATAATTCAGTAACCAATCACATCGCATCATGATCATTATATAACCAACATCTGGGGAGACTGACAGGGCCTGCAACATGAACGTGCATATTTTGCATAGTTGCAATTCATAAAAGTGAGCTTTGGCATAGTTAAAAGAGTTAAAGGACAATTGAACATCTTTTGGGAAGAGGGAGAAACCTGTCCAGAGCTTCATAACTTCCTTGGAATTTGAGCACTTTGCTAACACATAGCTAGTAATATCTAATAGCTAAAGACGTCTAGAGAGGGCCTGGAGAACCAGCCGCGCTGAGTCTGACCGAACACGGGTGAGAATCCATATTAGGACCTACCTTGTGGCAATGTAGGCAGCGAGATCTACATACGTAGCTGCCCGCATTGCATCTGCAGAAAATCGGCCTGCCGCCCTGTTCAGGATAACCCGCCCTTGCTGGAGGCAAGGGACGGGGATGACCCCTTGCAGGGTAGAGCAGAAGAATTTTCCAGATTTCTGCAGGATAAAATCTCTCAGATCCAGGATGGCTTGGACTCCGGGTGGGAGGTCCCGGGGGAGGT
>JAOYMU010000098.1:5853401-5865496 GCA_025802295.1 Psammodynastes pulverulentus
TTTAGCTGAATGTTAGTTGTTTATTTTTGTTGTAAACCGCCCCGAGTCTTCGGAGATGGGGCGGTATATAAATGTAAATGTAAATGTAAATAAATAAATAAATAAATAAATAAATAAATAAATAAATAAATAAATAAATATTAGTGAGCGTGGCAGTACCTAAATTTTATAAATAAAATAAAAAGAAATAACGTTTTTTGTTGTTTATTTTTGTATCTTTGAGTTAGCTTTTGACTAGTTGGTGACTGCCCGGAGTAGTCCCTGCAATTTTTCTTGGCAAGGTTTTTGGGAAGTTGTTTGCCATTGCCATCTTCCTAGCCCTGATACAATGACTGGTTACCTCTCTAAGGAGGGATTAGAACTCACCATATCCCAGTTTATAGCCTGGGCTTTAAGCACTGCTCTATACCTTGGGATTAAGAGACACAAATGCACAAGATCTCCAAATTCTGTTTGTCTCCAACATCCGGAAAAATAAAGGCAAATACGGGAATCAAGGATACTTTGAGTATATATACCAGAATCCCTTGGTCTCCTAAAAGCCTTTCCTTGTCCCTTTAAATGAGATTTTAAAAGTTGTTGAAGAGGGGAGATACAAAATTCTTCAAATTTGAAATGATTTGGGTGTGAAAACGGATCTTTCAGAATACTTTGATTCTGAAGATCTTGCAATATTGGGTTTTTGAGGGAAAACAAAAATAAGGAATGTTTGATTCTTGAAGGAATATAGAATATAGTATCTGCTGTTGCATATAGCTGACTTTTCATGACCTAGTTCTGCTCTTGTTTTGGTCAGAAGTGAATATTGTCATTTGAACTGCATTACTCTAACATTCTGTTCTGCATGTGGCAAAAGCTCATTGCTGTCTCTCAGCATCTTCCCAAAGCATAGACAGGATTAATTTTATATCCTATTTTGTGCAGACCAGGCAGGAAGCTCTCTTCATAGCCAGTAACCATGATTACCAATGATAATTCGAATATGGCACTCTGCAGGCAATTATGTTAAAACGTGGGTGGATGAAGATGATGTGTAGAATGGACAATGAATCTTGTGGAATTGCAAGGCTAGTTGATTGTGTGACCAACCATAATCATGTATTAAATTTTTTATGCCACCCAACAATTTTGTCATTAAAACATTTAGAAACACAGAACAACAGCGGGAAAAAAGACAAAATCAGTGTAAGACAGAACAACAATGGCAAAGAACATGTTTCAACCAAAACCCATGCAGTTCATCTTCACCTGGTACTTACCAATTTTGGATCTTCCTTGTCCTTTTTTCCACCATTTCTGCTGGTATTACAATTTTTTTCATTTCAGTTTCTTTTTTTTTTCTGTGTTTCCTTTGTCCAAAGTGCAAAGTGCTTGTTGTGTTTCTTTGGGTTGTTCAATAACTGCACTATTTTTCCCTATCGGGTGTTGGCTGGTTCATTGTAGTCTTTCCATTAATGAATTGGTAAAAAAGTTTTTACTGAAATTGGAGATTCTGCCGATAGTGTGCAATTCAAGCTTTCTATCTGCTGAGTTATTTGGCTATGGCTATTATTTGCTGCTTTATTATTTCCAGTGCTCCCTTAATCTTCCTTTTCTCTAGTTGATACTTCTTGATCAGATACAGTATACTTTGGTCTTCATCTTCAGCTTATTTTTTTTCACCTGTTCTCCAGTATGCTGAAGAGAATCCAAAGCATGGGTAAACTCCGCCTTTCTCCCTTGAGAGATAGAGTCCTTTTAAACTTTATTGCCACGCCTCTCCTGACTGTGCCCCAGTTTTGACTCAGTCTTAGCCTAAGAGAGACGTGATTAGCAGAGCTCCAGAGCAAAAAGTCAGTTTTCTTTCTTTGGATTTTCTTCGAATCACCTTCAAATTTATTGGATTTCATCCCCCCACAGCCAAAGCTACAGCACTCAGCTGTTTTTTGGGGGGGCACTAGAATCAGCTGTCGGAATGGCGAGGCAACCGCACAACGCCTCAACAGCAATCAGCTGTTTTTTCGGGGGAAATGGCGCAGCAGCCTTAAGGGCTCCATAGCAGCACAGCCCCAAGCAGCAATCAGCTGTTTTTCAGAGCAAACGGAGCAGCTCTAAACGGCACTACAGACGAAAAGGCTTGGAAGGCAGCATAGCTGCATGCATAGAAAATCAGCTGTTTTTCAGAGCGGAAGGCTCCAAGGAAGCAATGGCCTCTAGTAAGCGTGATTTCAGCTGGCTACCCTGGTCTGACCAGCATAGCCGCTGCTACGATACGGCTGGCTACCCTGTTTGATTGACAAAGCCACCGCAACAGCAAAGCCACTAGAGCAACGTAGCTGGGGCTTGATCTGCCCAGCGCAGCAGCCATTTCCGGCTTCTTTGAATAGCACCAAAGTTGGTGCGCTTTCTCAGCAGCAGATATCCTGGCGCCTTCCCAGCAGGGGACTGGAAAAACCCCAATTCAACAAGTGCAGAAACAAAGGATGGAGAAGGCTGCTGCCATACAGAACCACATGGTGACTCACGTGAGTGGGGATGAGAGGGGGCCCCCAGTACAGCCCCAGATCAACCAGAAGGGTCCCTTAGCATCAAGAGCGGGCAGTAGAAGAGTGGCTGCCTGAATGAGGGCCAAAGCCTTACATTCCAGAACAGCCTCTAAGGCTGAGGAAAGGGATGCCCAGAGGAGACAAAAGGCCCTGGAGAAGGAGATCTCCAAAGCTGAGAGACAGGCTCAGCGATGGAGACAGAGATCCCTGAAGGGGATCCTATCGGTTCCTATTTTTTGCAGACTGTCCCAGGGAAGCAGGAGATGAGTTCCTAAGATCGGCCACCAGAGGATGCCAGAGAACAGTATCCACAGCTGGACTTTATAAAAGCCAGCAAGGAAGATCCCTTTGCCCCACAATCAAATATCTTGTCAACAGACAGTCATTGGGAACTTAATTTTAAAAAGAGGCAATCAATTCCAGAGGCCACATTTACCCCCACAGCGGCGGGGCTCTGCCCAGGCGAGAACCAGGAATAGGAGACCTCTGAGCAGATGAAACTTCTGATCTCCATAACACAGAGCATTGCAGGAATTGCTGCAGCATTACAGAGGGGAGACTAAGCTGCTCCTGTGATAGCAGGCTCATCCCTAGAGCACAATCAACACTTGAGCCTCCAGGTGCAGGGAGATTTGTCTAATTTTGGGGAACCCCATTGTCCCACTTCATCCCTACAGAGATGAAGAACACAGAGAGCTAACATTCTTGGAGGATGAGGGATTGACCCCCGACCCGCCAGCATTCACTGACCTTTTCACACAGCCCTATTTAAATCATTTTTGTTTAAAGCCAAAACTGCAGCCAACATGGGTGCTGAGCCAAGTACAACAGAGCCAGTATTGGGGTTGCCAGACCCAAATGGACTCCTCTTTTCGCAGCCAACAGCAGAGAGTGAGGAGATTCCTGCACCCCAATTGTTCCGTGACATGGTCCAGAGCCAGTGGGTTCACCCAGGAACATACCCCAATCCAAGTGGGAATGACAGGAAAATTTACAATATTGCTTCAGACTTGGCTGAGGAGCTGCAAATACTAACAGTAGATGTTCCTGTGACAGCCTTAATGTCCTCCACTCTCCTGTCTCAGGACATGGCAGAGCCCTGAAGACAGAGGATAGGAGGGCAGAATTGACTCTTAGAAGGGCTCATCAGGCGGTGGCCTGGGCTGTCAAGGCAACAACAACAACCTCTTCCTTTAATAGAGCCTCCTTAATCTGGCTTTGCCAGATGAAAGAAAGAGCTTCACCTGATGACCAATGCTTCCACTAGGACATCAGCAAACCGATAGCAGCAATGGAACTCTTTGCAGATGCCATCCTAGATTTAGCGAAATTTGCTTCCAGGGCAATTGCATCGTCAATAACAGCCCACTGTCTTCTGTGGCTTTGTCACTGGCAGGCAGACATAAGATCCAAATGGAGGCTAGCCTTTGCTCCCCTCAAGGGAGGCAAGCTGTTTGGAAACTCCATGGAACCTATATTGGTGGAAACCAAGGACAGGAGAAAGATCCTGGCTTCCCTATACAGGCGAACCGACCATCGCCCCTCACCTTATTTTCGCAGACATCCCTTTTGGCCAATGGACACAGGAACAGGCAACAATACCAGACCAAAAGACCATTTTGAGGCTCAGGCGGCCATCCCTTCCGCTGCCATAAGTGACCCCAGAACCAATCCCCCCCGTCAGTGGTTGCCTAGGACTATTCGCAAATCGACGGGAGGCAACCATCTCTGTTCCCTGTGTAGATGTCAAGGGAATAGCTATAGCAGAATTGTTGCTTGATTGAATAATTGAGGCTGATGAGGTCAGAACATTCATCCAGTTGGGTTTATGGATGAATATGCTGGAAATTTGATATCATTGTCATGAAAATTTTTTTTTATTTAGGAAGCTATTGGAAGGACATTTCCCTTAGCATTTCTGATGTTTATATGCCTCTCTCCCAGTTTAGAAACTCATATTTTGTTCTGAAGCATAGCTCACTTTTCTGTAAAATAAATAATAGAAAGGCAGAAAAGTTAAAGAATATTAGCACTAAATAACTTTAACATTAAATTTAAAAAGAGGTATTTTTCCTTTTTTAGGAAAAAGTAACATCAATTTGCAAGTATTTTTGTACACAAAAGCACAGGTAGAACATCGATTTGCAAGAATTTTTGTACACAAAAGCACAGGTAGAATTCTATAGCGTGAGGCTAATTTATTCCCATTTTCTTACCTCATCAATAACAGACAAGACTGAGCTGTAGTGCTTCCTGAGACCTCGCAGCTGTGCACCACAATGTTAGAGCTTCCAGAATGTGGTAGCTTTCTGCTGTTAGGGCTTCCTGAGATGCTGCAGCTTTGTGCTGCACTATTGGGGGTTCCTCTGCTGGGGCAGCTGAGGCTCTCGAGGTGGTTGTAGTTTTGCTCCATTGCCCATGTGCTGTTTACAGCCCTAGTGCTGTGGTGTGCCAAGAAGTGCCTGAGCTGCATGGTTGTCTCACAAGGAAGGGTGCAGGGTGACCAAAAAGAGGTTAAGGGAATAGGCAGTTGGGAGGCATTGGAAGGGAGGCAATCCCCTAGCTTAAAAGAACCGAGATCCTGCGTTGGGAGGGATCAAGCCTGAAATGGCTTGGCTTGAGGTGGATCCCCACCTAATGATCAATGGACTTTGTCTAATGATGGCAGTGGGGAGTGCTGGTATTGTCCTCATGAAATGATGTGGAGACCTGATTGTTGCACTTTATGTCCAGATTGCTTAGCGATAGAAATAATAGTTGTAAGTCTGTGACTGTCTATATAAAAAGAATTTGACATCTGATTTGCACAAATTACAGGACTTTGCTACTTTTTAAAAAAGAGAATGAGTGATTTAGGACAGTGTTCCCCAACCCCTGGGCTGCGGACCGGTACCAGTCCGTGGATCAAACGGTACCGGGCCGCCCGAGGAATTTTAAATAATTTCACTGTGGGTCTTCCCGCCTCCTGGTTGGCTGAAAGGCAAACCCCACACCATTGGCCGAGGAGGAGGCGCCGCGGAGGACTGAGGACTCGAGTTCGGAGACACAGGGACTGAAGAGAAGCTGCCGTGAGGTAAGTGCACAGAGGAAATGGGCCGCTGAAAAATTATCAAACGTTTACCGGTCCGCGATAAAAAGGTTGGGGGGCACTGATTTAGGATACTGCAGACTTATTTTCAGGGCACTCAAAATCATACTGAACCATTTCTGGTTTTGGAGATTTCTGCAAGCATTATATATAGTACACTGAAACCTATTGCCACAGTTCTACTTGGTAGCTTGGTTGTTAAGAAAAGTAATAATGGTTCACAGGAAATTTCTGGGCTTTTCTACATGTACACAGAATACACATACACGTACACATTATACACATTACTTTTTTATATAAATCAATCTCTGAAGGGTGCTTCCTTCCTAGTCATAGTGTTACTTTAATTTCCCAGTGAAAATATTCTAAAATTACAGCAGTTTCATTTTCCCTTCCTGAATTATAGGATTTCATTTTGTCAATCAGTTCCATTTTCCTACAGTTGATAACCATAAAAGAAACAAATGTGTCAGAAATATCATGTCTAAAAATTAGAGTTGGATATGTACAGTTTATGAATACACTGACAACATTTAGCAGGTGAATAAAATATTAGCATTCAGTTACATTAAAAAGGGAAAGAGGTTTTAAAAAAACGCTAGCAGTATTTCAGACAATTTCAGAGTCAATTAAAATTGCAGATATTTCTGTGTAATTCTAGTACATTCTGAAATATTATATGTATATGTATATTAATATTTCCTCTCTTTTTTTGTTGACATTTTTAAACATAGATGCCTGCTAATCAAGTCACACGGCCAGCAAATGAACAAGTATTTTTGTGACTGATCATTCCTGTAATTTTCATCATCTTAATTTCAAACCAAAATAAAATGTGTCATTAACAAAATACTATTTATTTTGCACTTCACACACTGTTATGTCAACAATGGGAAACATTTTGAGAAAGTTTATAGATTCCCAAACCTTCTAACTATAAGCCTTAGGATGCTAAGAGTACTGAAGCATATGAAGAATGGTAAGAAATTACAGCAATTACAGCAATTGCTTAAATGACAAGGCACATACATGAGGAAGAGAAGATACATTTTGAATGGGGGGGGGGAACGAAGATTAATATGATGATCTAGGACAGCCTTTCTTTAAACTTTTGAGCCTGGAGAAACCCTTGAAATATTTTTCAGGTCCTTGGGAACCCATGCACATTCAAGCTCAAATTATAAGTCAGAAGTTTCAAATTCTCCTGTTTGATGCAATGGTATCCAGGAGACGTGGGTTGACTCTTCTATTCCTAGATTTCGACAGAGTTTTGAAACTGAGGACACGCCCCCGCCTCCATCTTTCCCCAGTTTCGACTCTGTCTTCTGACTAGAAATAGACGGTCAATCCGGTTCCCTTGGATCGGGTTGTAGAGTGTAGGTAGAAAAACAACTTCGTGATTGAATCAGATAAGGTAAACCATTGTTGGAAAGCTAAGGCAGCGTGAAGGGCTTCTCACCCGATCCCGTTGCCCAACTGTTGCCTGCCACCACGAAGTACAAGAGGCACAGAGTCAGCTGCAGCCTGCGGGTGCCATTTTGGGGGGTGGCAGGCTTTGTTTTCATATAGTTCTCAGGCTTGCGCCTGCTGGTGGCAAGCCTGGACAAGGAAAATTATGGCGACCGGCTCCCGGATAAGAAGTCCTGGCGCTATTGCATAGATTATACAATTAAGCTCCGACTTTGTAGAGCGCGAAGCGGCCGCCATTTGGGGAAGGTCGGTTGTAGCCTAACAGCTCGCTGGCGGCCGCCATTTTGAAAGCTCGCGGCCGCCATTTTGAGAGGTACGCAATCGGAGTGACAGTGCGGAGTACAGCCGCCAGTTTAGGAAGGGCCCGGTCTTGATTGACAGCGCTGTGGTGGCCGCCATTTTGAATGGGGCATTGCGGCCGCCATTTTGAATGGGCATTGCGGCTGCCATTTTAGGTGGACCTTTGAGTGACAGCAAGGTGGCGGCCGCCATTTTGGAACCGTTTCGGCTGGGTTTTACAGACGAACGGTTCTGAGGAAAGAGAGAGACAGCGTACAGCTACCGGACGGAGCATTGGCGCTACTTCTCTGCTGTCGGGACCGACAGAATTAGGAGGATTAGGGAAGTGGACACCTGCTGGGTACAGCATGCGAGCTAGCCCGTTCCAAGCGTGAGTTGTTCCAAGGGCCCTTGGATTCGAATACCTCACAGTTGCTACCTTCCTTATTACTCTTCAGATGGAGGTCTCTACCTCTCTTGAGGGTTCTTCAGGCAAGGCGAAGGCCAAGAAGGCCACTAAGGCCAAGGCGGCAAAACTGAAAGCTAAAGCCATCTCTCATGCACGAGTGTCAAAGGCCCAAGAGAAGACTGAACTTAGACTGCAGAGAGCTGTGGAAAGACAGGCTGAAAGAGGGGCCAGAGAAGCGGAAAGAGCAGATTTGCTTATTCCTGTTGAACAAAGGGCCTCTCCTGGGGTTAGGCCTGCCTCCTTGGACTCCATTTCACCCATGGGAGCCAGGAGGGGATTGCAGGAGGCTCCTGTACCTTCGGATCAGCAGCTGTTGCCTCTTTCCACAGTAGAAATTTCTGGTCAAGGGCCTTCCTCTGCCATTCCATCAGGCCTTTCCCCAGCCCCTTTGCAACCTCAACCCTTGAGCTGGTCCACGATGCCAATGCCCTCGGCTGCCTCAACTTCAACAGCCCCATTGCAGGCCTACCCTGCCATTGATTTTCAATGGATGATTTCAGAGGCCATGAGGCGTGGATACGAAGCAGGACGACAAGAGTCAGCTAGTTCGCCCCAGGCGGGAAGGTCAACCTCCCCCCACAACATCAGGAGGCCCGGCCCAGGACTTCGATTCCAGCACCTGTGGTTTCCCTCACCCCCCGGGAATCTGATATTGGCACCAGCCCAGAGGAGGAGGAGGAGGAGGAAGGTGAAATCGACAGAGAGCTTTCTGAAGAGGAAGGCCTCCAAGATGAACAGCCACTGTTCAAGGGGCTATTTAAGCCCCATATGTTCAAGGCCTTGCTGGCTAAAGCCAAGGCGGTCACTGGTCTGGGATTGAGCACTACAGATGTCCCGGAGCATCCCGGGGATTTCTCTGACGCCCTCTTTTCGGAGGCCACGGAATTGGTAGAGGTCATCCCTACCTCCAAGCTCTTCCTGCAAATAATCAAAAAATAGCTGGAGATCCCTGGCTCTTATGCCAGTCCCACAGCTTATGATAAAAAGTTCTTCAATATGTCATCAGACTTGGCTGACATCCTGACTACACCCGAGGTTGATGAACCAATGGTGGCTCTTGCCACTCCTTCTGCGTCTTTAACTGAGGTGGAAGACGTTTTAAAACCTGAGGATAGGCAGGCAGAGATCACTCTGCACAAGGCCCACCAGGCCACTGCCTGGGCGGTCAAGACGGCTTCAGCGGCCTCTTTTTTCACAAGAGCAGCTCTGCTTTGGCTAAAAGAATTTCAGGACAAGGTGCCAGCTCACAATGTAAGAGTCCACCAGGACTTTAACGAAATCATTGCGGCAACTGAATTTTCGGCCGATGCCACATTCCATTCAGCCAAATTTGGGGCCAGGGCCGTAGCTTCATCAGTGGCAGCAAGGCATTTGATGTGGCTCAAACATTGGCAAGCCGACGGCAAGAAAAAATGGAAACTGGCGTCGGTGCCGTGCAAGGCCGGAAAGTTCTTCGGCGAGGTCCTGGACCCGATCTTGGTCGAGTCCAGGGACAAGAAGAAGAGGTTGCCAAGTTTGTCGAGGAGAGGTGATCGTTCGTCCCTTCCTACTTTCCGTGCTTATTCCACCCGTCCATCTTTCACCAATGCTTCTCATCAAAGGCCTTATCGTTCCTTTGCACCGAGGCAGGATTTCCAAGCAGGTCAAGGTTTTAAGGACCGAAATAAGCCTCAACCCCCGCCTAAGCGGCCCTTTCGAGGTATGGGGGGCCAGCCCTTCTGTTGGTCCCGCTGACTCGACCCAGCAAGCCCCAATCGGTGGCAGATTGGGGCTCTTTTGCGACCGGTGGGACGAGACATCAACGGATTGTCGGGTGAGGAGCACTATCCGGTCGGGGCTCCGGCTGGAATTCATCGCGCCTCCTCCCTGATGATTCTTCAGATGCCCATCAACAGGAACCGCATCTCGAAACATCCTTATGGCGGAGGCGATCCATCACCTCCTGACAATCCGGGCAGTGGAGCCGGTACCTCCGGAAGAAATCGAAAGGGGATTTTACTCAACGCTCTTTGTTATCCCCAAGGCGTCGGGTGGCTGGAGAGCCATCTTGAATCTGAGGGATCTGAACAAGTTTGTCAGATACCGAAGGTTCAAGATGCTCTCCTTGAGCTCCATCTTACGAGGGATCAGAGAGGGTGACTATTTAGCTTCGATAGACCTTACTGAGGCCTACCTCCATATCCCTATTCACCCGGATCACCGTTCATTCCTGCGTTTCTTCTATCGGGGGCATCATTTACAGTAGAGAGCCTTGCCATTCGGCCTGGCGTCAGCGCCCAGGACTTTCACCAAGATTTTAGCGGTGTTGGCGGCCTCCCTCAGGTCGATCCCCATCAGGATCCAGTGCTACCTGGATGACATTTTGATTCAGTCGTCCTCGGTTGTCCAGGCACACAGAGATCTACAGATCACAATCCAGACGCTCCAGGAACACGGATTTTCAATCAATTTAGCCAAGAGCCAGCTAATCCCTTCCACGCGTCTTCTTCATCTGGGGACGGTGATAGACACTGTCCAGGGGAGTGTCTATCTTTCCCCGGACTGGATTCAAGACATTCAGTCCTCTGTTCGGCTCTTAAGCAAGGTCAGAGGAATCTCGTTGAATTCTCTATCTCAACTCCTAGGCAAGCTCATCTCTTGCATAGGCATAGTGCCTTGGGCCAGGTTCCATGCCAGGGATCTTCAATGGTTCCTGCTGCCATTCCAAAGGTCGGGGAAGGCAATTTCCGTCAGACGGGTCCAGCTTCCGCTGTGGGTTTGGTCTTCCCTCAGTTGGTGGAGCTCGTCGGTGGTGATGTCGGGGGCTGTCTTCACCGAACCACGCCGCATCACCATTACCACGGATGCCAGTCTCCTGGGCTGGGGCGTGCACTGCCAGGCGGGCCTGGCCCAGGGGACTTGGTCTAGGGAGGAGAGGACCTTCAACATCAACTGGTTGGAGTTCAGGGCCATCCTTCTCGCTCTCCGAGCCTTCCAACAAATTGTGGAGAACAACCACTTACTCATCTTAATGGACAATGTGGCTGCCAAGGCACATGTCAACCGGCAGGGGGGCACTCGCTCCAGAGCCCTCATGGAGGAGGCGAGGGAGTTGTGTCGTTGGGGGAGAAGCATCTGCTGTCCATCAAAGCAGAACACATCTCCGGTTCTCTAAACGTTCAGGTAGACTGGCTGAGCCAATCCACTGTAGACCAGGCGGAATGGCGTCTAGATCCGGAGATATTCGAACAACTTACAATCAGGTTTGGCCTTCCGGAGGTGGACCTCTTTGCAACCTCAGCGAATTCTCAACTCCCTCGATTCTTCTCTCGCTTCCCCTCTCCGGGGGCCGAGAGGATGGACGCTCTTCGATGTCAGTGGCCCCGGACCCTACTTTACGCATTCCCTCCGGTTCCTTTGCTTCCGGCATTTGTCAGAAAGCTGCTGCAGCAGAAGGCGAGGGTGTTACTAGTGGCGCCCTTCTGGCCCAGGCGCCCTTGGTTTGCCGATCTGGTCAGCCTGTCGGTGGCCAGACCTTGGAGGATACCTCGGAATACCATCCGTCTCAGCCAGGGTCTTCTGAATCATCCTGACCCCCAGTGGCTGCAACTGACAGGCTGGAAGTTGAGCACCGCATCCTGAGGGAGGAAAGCTTGCCAGAAGCGGTCATCGAGACCATCCTGGCAGTGCATAGACCGTCCACAAGGAGGATTTACAATGCGACGTGGAAGGCATTCTGCACTTGGTGCACGGAGGCCGGTTTGGACTTTACTAATTTATCGGTGGCTCAATTGCTTACCTTTCTACAGGATGGCTTCGCTAAGGGCCTCTCTCCTAACACCCTGAGGAGGCAGGTGGCAGCCCTATCATCTATTTTACAATGTGAAGGGTCAGAGTCCCTAGCACAGTTACCCCTGATCAAACGTTTTCTCAGGGGTGCCACTAATCTGAGGCCTCCGACAATACATAGATTCCCTTCATGGGACCTCTCTAGAGTGCTTAATGTAATGACTTCAGCTCCTTTTGAACCGCTGAAGACGGTGTCACATCAGCTGCTAACTTACAAGGTGGTGTTTCTAGTGGCGGTGACCTCCGCCCGACGTATATCTGAATTGGCAGCTCTCTCTATGAGAAAGGATCTCTGTATCTTCCACCCGGACAGAGTTGTCATGAGACTGGATCCTACCTTCCTGCCCAAGGTGAACTCCTGGTTCCACAGAGCGCAGGAGTTAGTGCTCCCTAACTTCTGCCCGGATCCGGTTCATCAAAAGGAACTATCGTGGCA